>WTSP01000540.1:0-125313 GCA_025331215.1 Actenoides lindsayi
AAGCCCCGAAGGAGAGGGCAGCTGTTGGGAGGGGCAGTGTGCTGGGGTTAGGAGGTGCGTCGGGGGCAGTGAGAGGTAGGGTTAGGTTCCCGTCAGCTGCCCTGGTGTTTTTTGTTCTTCGAATGGGGAATTGTGGCTTTTCTGCACTAAGTAATTATTTTATTTTTGGTTTTGGTGTTTGCATTCTTTGACTAGCTAGCAATTACTTCCCATCAGAACCTTTTGTGTAACAGAACTGTCCAGGGAGCTTTTAAATCCGTGGTGTCAATAATGGGAACAACATAAAAACAGTAAAATGGAGCCCCATGTTCAGTGTTGTCCCAAAGAGCAAAGGTAGTTTGTGCAGCAGTTGCAGAAGCGTATTTGTCAGCGCAGGGAGTAGATGCTGAGTTCCCTAAATAGGTATGATGAAGAAGCAGTTCACGGGTACTTTTCCCTTGAGTTCTTATTTTTCTGCTTTTCCATTCTGACTCAAATATGGTTTGGGTTTGGTTTTGGATGCAACAGAACATGATTTTGAACTTGCTTTTCTTCTCCCCCCAGGATTATTGAGCTGTGTCATCAGTTTCCTCACGGTATCACAGACCAGGTGATTCAAAATGATATGCCTCACATGGAAGCCCAGCAGCGAGCCATGGCGATCAACAGGCTGCTCTCAATGGTAAGGTGATCTCACCTTCCTCGTGTTACTTCAGCCAACCCAGAGCACTCTTTGTATTCACAGTCTGCATGGTAGCAACCTGGTGGGCAGGAGTAGCAAATTAATCCCTTTGGATTTAGCAGCATTTGCCATGATGTACAGTTACCATAACTTACTTTTGGTTACCATAAGTGCTTGTGATTGTCAAAGCCAATCAAAACATACCTCAACTTACTCTTTCCATTCTGTAATACAAAGTTAGCATGAATGTATCTATCCCTTTGGGTTTCTAGGTGAGGAAGCTACTGCTGAGAAGTCCGCAGTTGGTTTTTTGGTGTGTCTAGAGTTCTTTGGTTTTGTTTTCCCGATGTGCTACTTTGTAAAGCAGAGCCTGATGTAACAGTCAGGTGCAAGTGTAGTTGTAGTTGTTCAGCAGGTGGAAAGATGGCCACAGGTGATAACCATAAGACTGATTAATGAATTAGCTAGAAATAAAAGAATGGATGTTATCCAATGCTCGTATGTGAAGGTCTTCTCTGAACAACTCTCAAAATCCCAAGGTTGTGGATTACTCTGATAATAAGCAGGTGAAACATCTCAAGGGATGTGTTGCTTCTTTTATAAATTTCCCACATCTCACTGGACATTTTCCTTTACTGTATCAGGAGACAGCCTAAGACAGGAGCAACGATCACTGTCAACTACTTCTGTCATGTGGTCAGGAACAGATAGTAGCTGTTTATTCTCGTTGGTTTGGTGTGGCATAAACTTGGGCATCAGCTATGTGTTTGAGGTCTTTGAAGATCAAGATTCCTTTTGGTTCTGTAGCTAACTTCATGTGGGCATGTGAGGTCAGGAAATAAAGCAGACTGAGCAGTGCAGTCAAGAGAGCATGGTTGAAAAGAGGGGCACTTACCTTCTCAGAAAGAATGATGTTGAAAAGTATCCAAACTGAGCAAGGTGTGGTGTTTTGTTTTTAATAACTGAAACTTCTTTAGCTTGGGCTGTAAGAGGTGGCACTAGAAGTATTCTAATCTTTCTCTTTTTGGTCTTTCCGTTGGAGATGTGAGGTTTATTGATACGTTGGATGTGACCTTGTGTGTACTTTTGAAAGGGCTGGCCAAACTTCACGATGAGGTTTCGAAGACAGTTAAGTCTCTGGAATTTGTTTAAAAAAGATGCATTGGGGAACATGTTGGGAGATCAAGTGAGTACCTCAAACATGGGGAGAAACAGCAATGAGAGCTCAGCTTTAATAAACATCAGGTAGTTGCAGCTTATCTCAAGTGAAGAATGTCATCTGTAGAGAAGCACTAAAGGGGATTGTCTTGAGGTGTGAGGTTCAATCAACCACATAATGAAATCTCTAAGAAACAAGGCTGTAACTGCAGGGAAGGGATTAGCTGGCAATGAAAGAGTGATGTTTGTTAAAGTTGTACACAGTTATGCTCTTGGGATTTTCTAATTGGTTGTCTCTTCAAAATGTGAAATAAGAATTTGCTTGTGAAGGTCAGAACAAATGTTTTGTGTCTGAGAGATGCCAGTGATTTTCCTCTGAGAGGCACTGTCAATCCTGGTTGGCAGTTTTCCAGTGATCTCTACTTGGTGAAAAATGGAACTTTGCTGCTGGAACTCAGAATTGTTCAGAACTTGTGAAGCAGAGCTCCAGTGTGATTCTGGGTAGCCATGCAAATGAGTGTTTTGGTGGAAAGTGAGAGCAGAGTATACAGGAACTTGATGTCTCTTGTGCAATGGTGAAAGTTAGGAGAAATAATAAGAAGTGTGTAGATGTTATGGGAAGGGTCAGGAACTATATTTGTGTGTTTTGTTGTTGTTTTTTTTTCTGATAGATGAGAAGTGGATACTTGTTAGGGGAGGAAAAAATATCCTCAGTGGTATTACTGTACTTGAAGGGGAAAAGTATTCTCAAAGGTATTACTGTTTCCAGTGGTTAGAAATCTTAGTTTTCCATTTTCTTTGTTCATTTGACATGAAATAAGGTTTTTATTTTAGAAGTTTAAAAGATTCTTGCCATGTTCTGAAACAAGCTACTTGAAGGGAAGTAAATGCATTGTGCCCATCTCTCCTAGGGGCAGCTGGACCTTCTCAGGAGCAATGCAGGCCTCCTGTATAGAATCAAAGAGTCTCAAAATGCAAGGTAAGCCTTATGTTTCCTGGATAAAAATATTTGGAACAAGGTTCTGCAACTCGTGCAGCATTGCTGAGAAGACACTCAGCAATGTAATATGGATCCCGTGACATGGATGTTACAGAATATAACTGCTTGTTTCTGGAGGGTAGACATAACTCCTCTGAGCTGATCCTGAAAACTCTTGTGGGTATAGTGGTTTCTACTGAACAAAGGGTGCTGTGGGACTAGTTCTAACTTGCTAGCAGAATTCCTGGTCCAGATGACAGAAAACTGATCTGTGCAAGTATATTTATATGCTCAGGTGAAATCTGGCTGAAGCCTGACCGTACCATCTGCAGACACTGGTTCTGTGGTCTTCCTCACTGCTTGTGCACCATCAGTGCTCATATTTACAGCTATTCCAGAAGGTCACTTGAACTCATGGTCTTTGATTTATTAAAATCTACCTTCAATCCATGTCTTGAAACACTTCTGTAAATCTGAGTAAAAGATACCTAACATACTTCTGGAAAGAAATATCCTTCAAAATTATCCCCAGTGCAGGTGTGTCATCCTCTTTTTCAAATGCTTTAAAAAAAAATTGCTGAGTTCAGGCTTTCTCAGACCCGTGAGAAGGCATGTATTAGCATTGGGAGCATGCTACTATCCCTTTGCAGACATTCTGTCTAGAGGCAGATTATCCTAAATTATGCTTCATGCTGTGTTTGGCCTTCCACAGTTGTGTTAGTACGTGATTCTGAATTCTCCATTGTTATGACAAGTTGAGTGACTCGTGCTTAGTCACTTTTTCTTTCATACGGTGTTCTTTTTCTCTTCACTGAGTCTTCTCACTAGCAATCTTGGCTTGATCCAGAGATGTTTAGTGTCAGGTATTTTATTTGCCAATGGCTGCCTCTTTGTGTGGATTATTTTTTTTTTTTCCTTTGTGCATTGTACTTGTTTTCAGTTTAAAACAAATCCAGCGTCCTTCAAATCTTGGACCTTTCAAAAATCCTGATGTCTGTCTTATTTTACAGTAAAATGAAAGGCTCTGACAATCAAGAGAAGCTGGTTTACCAAATTATAGAAGATGCAGGCAACAAAGGTAGTTTAAATAAATTATAATTGTGAATAGTACTAACTCTGCTTACTTATGGAACTGTTCCTGTCCAGACTTTTAAACACTTGTCCAAACAATACAAATGTAACATTTAGAGTCCCCATACCAGGTCTGTAGCTAATGTTCCAAAACGAAACACAAGAGGACATATTCCTCTATTAAAATCATAACTTGTCCTGGTTGACTCTTGGGGGTGACGCTTTCAGAATATTTGGAATATGGATTTTGAGTTAACTATGGGACTGTCAGGCTGATGAATCTGAAGAACACTCTCTACTTAAAAGAAAATATGATATCTATATTGAATTTAACAGGTATACTGCTAGCAGAAACTGCATAGTAACTAGGCTTTCCTGTTACACACTGTGGTTGGGAGATGGCAGGTAGAACTGTTTGTCATATTTTTGTTGAAGCAAACACTAGTTACCTAAAAATGCAGGAACACTTCTGTGATGTATTCATGTTGGCAGTGAAATGAGATCCCCCTGCAAGAGCTCTTGGAAGAGAGGTAGAAGACAGAAGGACAGTGTGGTGGTTGCGGTGTGCATTTCCTGGTTTTGTCAGTTGTTTGTTCCACATCCTTCCGTCCTTTCCCTCCTATTTGCCAGGAGTGGTAGGATCAAGGATAGATCCTGTGGTTGGCAATGTTGTGGTGTGACTTCTGGTTTGTGAGGATGTACAGAAACAAATGGTTTCTTCTATTGATTTCTCTTTACTTCTCTGATTTATGAACAGGTATTTGGAGCAGGGACATCAGATACAAAAGTAATTTGCCTTTAACGGAGATCAACAAGATACTGAAAAACTTGGAAAGCAAGAAATTAATTAAAGCAGTTAAATCTGTGGCAGTGAGTGTTTTGTAACTTTTGTTTACTTTTTTTTTTTTAACAACTTCAAACTCTTGCTGCATGCTCTGTATGTTTGAACAGGAGACTGGGAACAGAGAAATCTTGTTCTGCCTCCAGCTTTCTCACTGACTGTGCACTAGTGTTTCACTCTGCCTTCAGTGTGCAGGTTTGAGGCACAACAGAGGTTTGAGGCACAACAGATGCAAGAGGCTATAATGTTTATTAAATAATCAACATACTGATTAATTGTTAAGCTAATTAACAAACACACTGCTATTAATAGACAGTTCTATCACTCTTCCCACCACTACTAGTTCCACACCGTTACTATTACATTTCAGTTTTAGTTCTCTTCATTCTTTATTGCACGCAATGGTTGTTATAGTTCTGTTACCCTTCGTGAACCTCTCACACTGCTTGCTGCTAATCTGTAGTTCTGCCATCATTTGCCTTGCGCTTCCATACCCAGTTTTTAGGACACAAACCTAGGGAAGAGTCTGGTGAATTTCCCCTTCAGCATCCCCATGGGTTTGGGTCCCCAGGTCAACTCCTCTGCTGCCTGTAGGCTTCTTCTTTCCTGCTGTCTGCAGATCCTGCCCTCTCTTGTTCTTTGATTTTTATACCTTAGTCTTTTTTGTTTCTTAACTCTTTTTTTTTTTCTACCTCTCTTTTCTCCACTCAAATAAGAAACCTGCCTGTAATTACTTTTTTCCATTGGTGCCAGTTTTGCTGTACCTTAGTTTGCTGTTTCTGATACTGAAGCAATCTCAGCCTTTTATATGGGACTGGTGATAGAGTTACCCAGCTGCAAGTGGCCTTGCAAGTTTCCTCTCCCCCAGAGATCCCGAAACTCCCTTTGGTTATCTGTTTCATACTGGATAGGTATTGTTTACTTTAAACAATTTCTAAGACGTTTGATTCTGTTTTAGTCTTGGTTCCTCTACTTTGTTCCAGTTACATACTTCCTTATCTTATGTGCAAACAGTTCACATACACCAGAGTGGGGCATATCCTTTTCCATGCTTGTTCTTACATTGTTATAATTCTCATGCAGCATCTTGTTCTCCCTTACCTGCTTAATTGCAAATCATTAGTATTAGCATGTTCTTTGGATATTGTCCTGGTTTCCAGTAGAGATTCTGTATGGTGGCAGGGCCTGGTACACCAGGAGGACTACTTGTTTGTGGCTGTTGGAAATATTCGGTTCTGTGCCAATCTCATCAGTACCATGGCTTGCATATGTGCATTTTTTTGGAGAGGTGGGAGGCAATGAGAGTGACTTCCTAAAAAAAAAAAAAAATTGAAATAGAGAAGTTGGACATAGAGAAGCATAGCTTTTTCGTGTTCTTGTGAGAGATGCTGGCTTTATCTAGTCATACAGGGGATACAATAATGCTAAAATTGCCTCAGTGGTTGCTGAGTAGTCCTCTGGATGACCATTGTCCTTTAACTGACTACTAATACCAAGGCAGAAGCAGCATTCCCACTCTCCCTTGTCTAGGTGTGGCAGGAAGAAGAGAGCTCTTGAAGGCTAACTTTAGCTGCAGGGTTTAATCATGTAAAGGTCCTTCTATCATCAGTGCATGGGTTGAGTCCTGCAGAAACAGTTAAAAGCTTCTCTGTCTAGTTTGTCTTTGCTGTCTTCTAAAGACACTTTCCTGGCCTCCTTTAACTGTGGAGGTGGGTTAGAGTCAATAGGCTCAAGTTAAACTCTGAGATATTCATCAGTTAGTTTTGTATTGTCTGCACATTGTTAGTAGGATTCTGTCTTCTAATCATTTTATAACATAGTGTTAGGAATCTAAATGTATTAATATTCTCTTTATCTCCATGTTAACTGAGGGTCAAACATGTTAAGGGTAGCTTGAGTCAACTCAATTGCTGTGCCCTAGGTTTTAGGAGTCATGAACCCTCTCTTTTGCAAATATCTTCTTAAATCTTCTTTTTCTTAAGGAAGACTTTCAGCTGTTAAGTGCTGTACACTTTTCTTTAACAGGCATCCAAGAAGAAGGTGTATATGCTCTATAACCTGCAGCCTGACCGGTCTGTGACTGGGGGGGCTTGGTACAGTGACCAAGACTTTGAGTCTGAATTTGTGGAGGTGCTAAATCAACAGTGTTTTAAATTTCTACAGAGTAAGGTGAGTGCCACTACTAAAGTAATTTTCCATTTGTTTTCTCCAAGTAAATATTTTCTTTGTAAAAACAGTGATGAACAAGGCCTAAGTTTTCCATAGGGTTTTCCATAGTGTTGGCCATTGTTATAATTGGATCAGCAAATCTGTACCAGATTGTGTTTGTCACAGCAAGTGTGATGGTGTTGCACTTCAGTAATGCTTATTTTTCACACCCTGCACAGGGAGTAAAGCCTTCTGCCTCCAAGGTCCAACAACAAGTTAGGCAGCAAAGAACACAGCACCAAAAAAAACCCAGCAAAAGTAATTGTTTTTGCTGCAGAGTTCTTAATTCCTAAGAGGGTGGAAGGGACTAGTTGGTCATCTCTACTTAAAAGACAGTTTTGTCTATTATAACTGTGGCATTAGTCTGCTGTCCATGGAATAAGTCCTGTGCATGTTGCAGCATTTCTCTATATCCGTTGAAATGTATTTTAACTGACACTAGGTACAGCAGAAACTTCTTTTGTGTCAAAAAACTGCTGGATGCTGATATCCCTTCATATTAATCAAAATTGACGTGTAAGTTTTGTGTCATATTTAGTGTACAATTATGTTTGCCTGTGCACTGTCATGTCTCGTATACCTCAGTCTTAAGGACATAGCTTTAAAGGCTAAATAAAAACCATGTACCAGAAATGGTTTGGAAACCAACTTTTATACTTCAGTCTACCTGAAACTGAACTATGAAGGAGGTTCTTGGCAGTGAGTGCCAACTGTAACACACCTTTGCTTTTTTTTCCTCAGGCAGAGGCAGCTCGAGACAGCAAACAGAACCCCATGATACAGAGGAACAGCTCATTTGCCTCATCCCATGAGGTGTGGAAATACATCTGTGAACTGGGTATCAGTAAGGTCAGAATAGATTCATCTTACTACTCTCAAAATTGTCAGTGCATGACTAGCTTCAGGACTTGGGTCCTGCAAATTTGGTGGGGGTCTGATAAGTGCTTTAGTACCCTACAGTTACTGTAGTAGAGGTGAGCTTTGCTACTTCATTGCTTTTTGAGGAGGGTATTTGGCACTGCCATGGGATTCCAGGACAGTTTGTACATGTCTTCAAAGATGTAAAATAGAATCAGCATTCACATCCTTGTTGATGGAGCAAAACTTACTTGGAATAAGTTTTCTTTTTAACAGTCTCAACTGGTTTATATATTGTAATTTTTCTCAAGTTTGCCTACGCCATTCAAGCAGCTTTAGAGGAGGGGAAAGTAAAAGGAGGAGAAAAACCCTGCAATTAGTGGTCAACATCAATAGGTAAATCTTCAGCAGTCTTGTCTTTTTCATTGTTCACAATCGTTTTCCTGTGAAACAGGAAATGTATTGTGCTAGGGTGATGTAGACACTTGAGGTGCATATGGAAGTTCTTTTTGTTAACACAAGGCTAGAGTAATCCAGAAGTGCTTGGGAGGCAGGAGGTAGTGGTATTTCCTTTTCTTTTTGTATCTACACAACTCCATAAAGTGCCCAGCAAGAGTGGTGCCTTTGTGTGGCACCACTAACCTAATCAGGTTAGAACTCTGAGGATTTGTTACTGTAGTAGTGTTTTCCCATTTCTTCCTCAAAGGACGTAATGGCACGTGTCTTTCCTAATATTTATCTTACAAATTGTTTCTTAGGTAGAGTTGTCAATGGAAGACATTGAAACCATTTTAAATACGCTAATATATGATGGAAAAGTGGAAATGACTATTATTGCTGCGAAGGAAGGGACAGTAGGCAGTGTGGATGGACAGATGAAGCTGTACAGAGCCGTGAGTCCTCTCATACAACCCACTGGATTAGTCAGGACGCCCTGTGGACTCTGCCCTGTAAGTAACTCCTTCTGTGTATGAATAGGTGGGTGCATGCAAATGTGGAGAGCAATCATGCAAACGGCCAGCTGGCACTTTGTAACATTATGCCTGTGAGTGATCCTTGTGGCCACCTAAGCCAGCTCTGCTCAGGAGTGTTACCTGTGGTGCCTTAGATGTGATGCGAGAGGCAGGTGCTTTAGTTTAGATCAGGATGTTTCCCACTTACATCCTTTCTCTTTATTAGACTGTATGTGAATGGGTGCTATCGAGTGTAGCACGTTCCAAATAATATCATTGTATTTTCTGATCCCAAGTTTGCCTATTTATGTTTTCTAACAAGCTGACTTTATTTCTTTCTAGTTTTTGGTCTCTTCTGCTTTTATTGTAAACTGATACGTAGATAAAACTTGCCAGTGTGCCTGTTTGCATCATATACTATAGTGGTATCTCTGCTTTGTTGTGCTCACATTACTCTTCCTCAGATCTAGCATTGGACTTTCTAGATTTTGGGCTCTGTTAGGTCACTGCTTTACTGCTGGGGAAGGAGCAGAAAACATGCGAGCATGTTACTTCCAGTTAGATTGTGCTTACTGTATGTAATTACTGACGTAGAGCTTTCTTTTGCAGGTGTTTGATGATTGCCATGAAGGTGGTGAAATTTCTCCATCAAACTGCATTTATATGACAGAATGGCTGGAATTTTGAAGTGAAAGAAAGCTGTAAAACTGGATTCATGCTTCACAGTCAAAGTGACAGCAACTTGTTTTTTTTAAGCGCACTTCTAAATTTATCAGCAGCTTGAGGATGTGGAGAGACTTTGTTTTTAATGTAGTGTTGTATTTATAAAGCAGCAACACATCAGTTGCGTGAGCAGTCCCGTGAGTGGACTGGAAATTGAGTCGGCACTGAAGATCAAGGCTGAAGTGGAAATGTCAATCTGTTCTTGTACCAAGAATGGGTTGTGTGATGTCAAAAGTGCCATAGAACAGCTGGGTGGTGATGCATCGCTTTCAAGGACTGTGAGTACTCCACAGATGCTTGTTTTGAGAGGAAAACAATTCATTAGCTGATCAGAAAAACTTGCTAATGAGCGTTGACAAGAATGAGATCCTAAACTTTGCTTTCAGACTAATGTTGCTGGTGGGTGCTTAAGTCATAAAGTTGACAGTTTTCTTCCATGATAGCTACCACCTAATTGAAGACTGTCTGATGTGGGGAAGATCCTAAATTTATCAAGCAGAACTCACTGATTCTTTTATTATATTTCTTACCTTTTTAATTTATCATTAAACCCCTGATTTTTCTCATGTACATCTGTGCTTCATTTCTTCCATTGTTGCCATTGCCTGGTGATGCATCTGTTGTATTTATTCCTTCATCTGACAGCTACAACATTGTTGTCAAATCTGTGTTGGTATGTTCTGGCAGCTGTATCACATACATGGATATGTCAGCTGAAATTTTAAGTACAACTATTCTGGGAAGATGTTTTTTCTGGAAGAGGAAAAAATGTTCCTCTGGCCTGGTGGTCCAGAGAAAATTCTTATAGGTTATCTGAACACTCTCAGGGTTGAAAAAGATGTCAGTGACAGTTGTTTGTGAATAAATATGGCCTCTGGCCTTGATTTGTGATACAAGAAAGGTGTGATACCCGCACATCATCAAAAAGCATAATCTTATTTTTCTGTGATGTGGAGCCAATGTGTGTTTCTCTTAAGTGTGACCTCTCTGTCTCCTTCCCTGTGTGATGCTGGACTGTTGAATTGACAATTATGTATAGACTGTGATGTTGTCATAAGCTTCATGTCCAGAGTAGGCCAGACTGTGGACCTCTTGAGAAAGCAGTGTCTAGTTTCTTCTGGTTGTTGCTGTCCATCTGGCAGTATGAGAGGGGTGATACTGCCTTTGGAAAATATAAGTTCAAATCCCACTTGGGAGGTAAACAGGTTTTTTGTACCAACTGTGTTATGCTAATTAGTTCCTGCATTTCTTCCTTAACCTATAACTAAACATGCTCTAAGGAAAACAAAAGTCAGCTCCTTTTTCATAAAGGAGAATATTGTGCATGTGTGGTAGAGGCAGCTCTTCCACCCTCCAGTGTAACAGAGACCTACAATGACATACTGGTGGGAAGGGCAGTGTAGACACCTGTCTGTGGAGAGACAGTCTGGTCTCAGTACAACTTTCTACCTGTGGCTTAATCTTGCTGGATCTCTGCACAACTACTCAGTACCTTTAGGACAGCCTGCCAGCACAGGGAAACAATTAGTGGGTCCAAACGCAACGCTGGACCTGTTGCATCTACGTATTTCCAAAATTGCCTGTCTGAAAAGAAGCCCTCCTGGACTCTGTGTTGGGAGGGCAATGATCAAACACCTCTAGAACTGACCACAAGTAGTAAGCAGTAAACTAACAGATTGTGGAAGACAGTTTACCTAGTAAGGGTAGGAGACTTTGCATCAACTATTTCAACACTGTTGAGGAGTTTGCACCTTCTAAAAGCAATCTGGATCCCATATAAAAGTGTTCAAATCTCGCTTGCTTTCCATTTTCCTACTTAAAGCACGTGTTGTGGGCAGAAGGCTAACGGTGGTAAGTGCTGCACAAAGAATTAAAAAATACGGTTCCTGTCCCATACAGGGAGAATAGCTAGAGAGGCAAATGCTCTTTGTGTGGGAACAGCTAGGCGAGCTGTCTCCGGCTGAAACAAACACGTAGTACCGATAAGGTGGCATGTCCGTGGAAGCAGTTTGATTGTGTTAGCTGTTGTGAGGGAGCACCCCCAGCTGGCTCCTCCTTTTGTTGCAGAGTTGTCTCCAGGTGACAGGGATGCATATCTCTACCCGGGCAGAAGAGCTCTTACAAAAGAGATGCGGGGGTGAAATGATTAGATGTTTGTTCTTTCTCTGCCCCCTTTAAACCACTCGGCACACTGAAGCCTGAGGAAAACGCTCATTTCACGGGCCGGAGCTTTAACCTTGGCTTCTGAACCCATTATGTGGCCTCGGGTATTTTCACTGAGGTGTGGGGCTGGGGTTGCCTTTGTCTTCCTATGTTCAAAGAGGACCTAACACAATGGGATCCTGAACCCTGCGGCTGCAGAGATAACAGATTGTTTGTGCTCTGCTGCAGCTGGAAGATAGCGTTCGGGGAAGCAACATGTCTTTATCATGCAGGTATGTCACTTTATGCGGTACAACCCTATCCATCGGCAATAAGGAAAAGGAGAGAGAGCTTGTCGTCAGGGATCGGCTTTAGGAAGTAGAGAGATGTTTTTATTAAGTTTACTAAGCTCTTAAAATTCTTGCTCAGTTTTATCGGGTTCATCTGGTCTTTGTGGTCTCCAAAGCATATTAGTATTGCAGCTATAACAAAATTTCTCAAATTTGGGGAAAAAGCCCCACATGGCTATAGAGACAAGTAAAACAATTTCACTTTTCTATCTGAAAAGTAAGAAACTGATTTATTTCTAAATAAGAGAAATGCTCTTTCTGTCACTCTGGTTCTTCACGAATCTGTTTCATCTATCAGCTTGTAATTCTTTTTAAAAAGGAAGTAAATGCTAAAAGGTTAACATTAACAGTCTAGTCGTGCTTTCTTCCCTGAGTTTCTTAAGTCATCTTTGTAAAAAGCCGTCCTTTTAACGTTTTGAGGAGGTTATAATACTAGCTCCAGTACTGAATATGAAAACGCTTTTGTCTAGCTGAGAGCTGAAGTTAAAGCTCAAAACATGCGTGACCACTTGGAAGCAAGATCTGCTCATTTCTTCATGCAAGCCTCATGCAAGAGGTCACAGGTCAGCTGCTGCAGGACCATGAGGTACCTTCTGCATTGGAGAGCTTAGCCCCGTTTTTGTGAGCCCTGGCGTGTGCAGACCCTGCCATGAACCTACCAGGCTGTTCTGAGCAGTTTCCTCCCCAGTGGTAACCAACTGTCCAAAGGCAGGTTGGAGGGTGGTCACACCCACATGCCATTTTCACATGGAATCAAGTGGGAAATGGCTTTTTATTTCCAGGAGAAACATTAACTACAGTACCAGGCTGTATTGTGAACTGAGGGAGAGCACGGCTAGCAGGTACTGTTTGACATGTCTGGCCTTTACAGTCCAAAGTTTAAAACATTAACATTAATGGCAAACTTGGAAGTTTTGGTACTGAAAAACATTTACCCTGTGGCTGAGTGGCTGTTCGGTTTTTCCCGGTTTGGGCTTTTTAATTTACTTTAACTCTCTCCTGTGTTGGAGGTGCTAAGCGTGATGGTTGTTCAACCGGTGCTGTTCGACTGCCACCTTCTGTCTCCTCCTGGTATGGCTGCCCTAGAGCCCAGGACAGAAAAGAGGGCGCTCTTAAACCCTGTTCTGGTTTCTTTGCTTCCACGTGCAGAGCAGATTTGAGGAAGAAACAATAACAAGCGGGGACAGCTGGTCTCCTATCGCTGCTAAACACGTCATTCTTTGAAACAGGGTACGGACTCCTTAAACAGGGCTGTCCTCCACCACACACACACACAGATGGGATTTTCCGTAATTTCATCTGTGAGAAATGTGTAGCCAGGCCCTCAGCTGCACTGAGCCCAGCTTAGCCTGCAGCTTGGAGGGGATAAAAAGCTACTGTGAGAAGCTCTACGGATGGTGTCCAAGTTCTGGTTGAAAAGGCTCACTTCCTCCCTGAGAAAGTTAATTATTGCACTTGATGAACTCCTCAGGAGAGCCTGTGGGGAGTGGGGAGGAGTGGAAGCTGAGTGCAAAGCATTCCCCTCTTTCACTTGTTAAACACAAAACAAGTTGGGGCTTATATAGGTAGCCTGTGGGGTTGTTTCTGTGTTGGTTTGGTGTTGTTTTTTTTTTCCTCTGTCACTTTTTGAGCAAGCTTCTGCTTCTTGCAGGAAAACAGAAGAATGGGAAAACTTTTACTTTAGTTGTTTGGTCTAGAAACACAGGGCTTTGGGATGGTGCTCCTTTTGCCAGCTCGCAATAAATGTTTCAGTTAGTCTAATGCTAGCAAGGTGGGCGCAGCATGGCCTTAAAGTGCTGGGTCCCAGTAGGGCACTATGCTTTGCTTTTGAGACGTGCCATGTGAGGAAGATGTAAAATGAAGGATAAATTAGCAATGCCAGAGGAGCAGATTTTCTTTGCTTCTTCATGGTACTGCTTGGAGTGCAAGTCCTGGGTCTGAGGATGTTAATAACAGTAGCAATTGAATTTTATACGCTTTAGCATAGAAGCGTAAGTAGCATTCGTCTACTTTTTTTTTCTATTCCCACTAAATTGGTGAGCTTTCTGCTCATATTCAGATTTTACACAAGCAAATTTAACCCTTGCAGACCACACAACTTGCTTTATGTCAGGAAGTGGGGAATGCAAAATTAATGTTCAGCTCAGACAGCATCTCATTTTGCTTTGTTTTGGACCTGGAACGTTGCTCTCCACCATTAAATGCTTCAATAGAAAATACGCCTTTTCTGCCCTGGGAAGAAGAAATGAATGGCTCTTGGTTAAAACAGTTTCCTCAAGTGTTCCCTGGATAATGCCAATTTCCCTGAGGAATTCAGTGTTCTGACAACAGCGCCTATCTGTGTGCTTAATGCAGTTCTGCTCAGTATCTGCCAGCCAACTCCTTCTGCCCTTTCCAGGGAAGGGAAGAAGGATGGCTGATGCAGACAAGCTCTACAGTAGCCTAATGGCAGTTTCACTGGATCTTCTTCTACTGTCCAGGTCTGTTGAAGTGTCCTGAGAGTCACAGCAGAACGGAGGAAAGCACAACAAGGTTTCCAACTTCGTTCAGTTGTGCTGGGTTTTCTTTTTCCTTCCACCCATCAGCCCTATCCAAGGTGTAGGCAGATACCAGCATGGTAACTGGGTGAGTTCTGATATACCTGAGAAAAACGGGAGCCTGGTGATCAAACCTGCCTCAAGGACCAGACTGCTCCATACCATTTCAAACATGTTGCTCCTGTTTTAAGCTGTTACCAAACAACTTGAGAACAAACTTTAGGCTTTCTTCTAATCGATGACTTAAGGTTTTGCATATTTTTTTTTTCTTAGGTTTCTGTTGCATTTAAAATTGAGGAAACAGCAAAAGCACAAAGCTTGACAGTGGACCTTATCACAGGGCATTAATTTCCTTTAAGCAAAGATAGGATGGTGCTCACACAGAAGCCTGGGGAATATTTATAGGCTGACCAGCGCATGAATTTAAGGAAATCACTGAAACTATTGGAAGTGGGTTGATATCTTTGACTATACGGCCTTTGCCCCTAGAAGCATATATAGAAGTTTGCAGTATTCGGAGATCAGTTCTTATGAATACATTAAGACAGGACAAATCCCACTTACACAGCATTTACACAAAGCTGCAGTGGAGGATTGATGTAATCGGTTTCACTAGGAAGAGGCTTTGCCTCTTTGGCTTCAGAAGAGATTGTAGGAAGCTGCAAGAGAAGGCAGAAATGAAAAAGGGAACATGTTTGACAAGCTTCAGGGGCAAGTCAGTCTTGGTCAAACCTCTTACTACACAGCCAGAGGCAGCATGTTGCATTTCTGGATACTGTGGCTGTTTCTGGATAGTGTGGCCATCCCTGGATCTCTCCTCACCAGAGGGTCTGGGCACCATCAGACTGGAGTACAGGCTTTCTCACAGGGTGATGAAGCACTGTGATGTCAAGCGAGCTGTGAGGGCAAAGCAGGCACCCACGTGTTATCTGGGAACAGGGAGGGAGGAAAATCCAGTTCATGTCAGGCTTATTTGAATGTAAACACCAGCAAAACAGATACGTGAAGGGTGGGAGAGGTGCTGTCGAAGGGTGCATGTCCTCAGAGCAAACCAAACCAGGCTGTCCCGGTCAGTTTCCAGCCACGCCTGGTCCTCTGGTTTGGTAGCCCCAGTCAGCCGGCCCTGCCTGGTCGCCAGCTGGGACCGCGTCATGGCCTGGCCTGGCCCGGCCTTCTCCACTGAGCCAGTGTGCCCAGGGCAGGCAACCCTGGCCTGATGAAGGGGGCTGAACACTGAGGCAAAGACAGGGTTGCTTGGGGGTGGTAGTTTATTTTTCTAAAAACGTGTCTGTATTTTTAGTAAACTGTTATTAATAGCCTTTTCCTGGGAGTTTCTACGATTGCAAAGAAAACTCTCCGTGCTGAACTCGACAGCACCCATTTGACTCCATTCCAACGCTGCACCTGGCGCCCTTAGTCAAGATGGCTTCTCTGACGCCGCCGCCTCGCCACGTTTAGTAAGGTCACCCCGCCTCCCCATCACCTCCCCGCTTTAGAATGGCGCGTAGGGCGCCCTTAGCCAAGATGTCGGCAGAGCCTCCCCGGGAGAGGGAGGGAGGTGCTGGTGCCGCCATCTTGGCTGCGGGCACTCCCCGCACCGCTGAGCTGGCCTTGCCGGGCGCGCGGGGTCTGCCGGGAGGGAGCGGCCGCGGTGGCAGCGGGGAGCGGAGCGGCGCGGGCAGGTGGGCGCGCTGCGGGGGATCCCCAGGGGTCCCCCTCCTCTGTGCGACGTCCCCTGTCTTGGGGACCGGGAGTGGTGGTGTTCACCGTGAGGGGAGGCTGGGGGGGGTGGGTCAATGACGTACTCCGTGAGGGGGGGGCCAGTGGCGTCCCCTGTGAGGGGAAGCCGGGAGGTCAGTGGCGCCCACCGTGAGGGGTCGGGTCGGTGGCGTCCCCTGTAGTGAGGGCTGGGGAGAGGCCAAGTAGCGTCTCCCTTGAGGGGCGCCTGAGGAGTCAGCGATGTCCCCATATGAGGAAGGCCTGGGGGAGGTCTGTGGAAGTGTCCGCGGTGTCTCTTACGGGGGGAGCGCTGGGGAGGTGTCTCCTACAGGCGGGCCGGGGGAGGTCAGCGGTGTCCCCTAAGGAGGTGCCGGGGAGGGCTAGCCGTCAGCCCTACAGCCAGCCCTGCTTGCGTGGGTGGGGGTCAGCAGCGTCCCACAGAGCAGCGCGGGGGCTCTGCGGCATCCTCTGCAGCTCTGTCCAGGCCGGGGTTAGGCGGTGTCCTGTGTGCCGAGTGTGCTGGGGCCTGGTGCTGTCCCGCAGGGCAAGGCTGGGGACAGCCGTGTCCCCCGGGGCTGTGCTGAGGGCCAGCAGTGCCACCTGTAGCAGCGCAGGGGGTCGGCGCTTTATCGTATGGCAGTGCCGGGGTCACAGGTGTCCCCCGTGTCTTCTCTCGGAATCTGTGGTGTCCTGCTGAAGGGCTGAGGACCTGCGGTGCCCTCTGGAAGGAGTAGGGGTCAGCAGCGTGCCCTAGAGCAGATCACTCATGGAGACTGGAATACTACCAGCACTCGACTGCTGAGGCATTGGAGGGGGCTGTCCTCTCCTGGACAGAGGATTTGGTATCTCCCCACTGCTGGGGTGGGCCCTGGGGGAAGCTGTGGACACTTCTGCTGTCCTGACCCCAGAGCAGGGCCACAGCCCAAGGCAAACCCAACTGGGCAGTTGGGGCTCAGCCTGGGGCAGAGGAGTGGTGCTGGGCTGCAGTTGGAGGAGCATGGAGTACATTTACATTGCAGTTGCCTACCTACCTGAGATGTCAGGTGTTTGTCTTGCTGTTCTGATGTGCGGGATCTTTTACAAGGAGACTTATCTCTGATTTTTACTCTGACAGACCCATCTGTGGTGGGGATGTGTTGCTGAACCCTTCCTTCTGTTTTGCCATCCAGAGGTGAGGGTGGAAATACAGAGCAATTCCCTTTGAGCTTGATTTATCTGCTTAACAGCAAGGACAAAGCAAACATTGATGAGTTGGAGGTGTGTAGGAAAAATCTTACATCAAAATTCCTCTTCTTCTGGGGGAGGTGATGCTGCCGATTTATCACACCTATGGCCTTCCTGAATCTCCTGCCTGCAGTGAGGACCAGGAGTAAGGTAATCCTGGAGCATTTGCAGCTACAAGTGAACCTTTGAGTTCCCTCGGCCAGAGTGGGTTGTGGTGCTGCTGCTCTTGGTTCTGTGAGTTGCTGCCAGTGCTGTGTTTTGTTTATGAGCTGAATTTGATGAGTGAGGTTTTTGGTAGGCTTGTCTTCCTCAGAGATAAGAAAGGTAATGATGGCCTGGGAACTCGTTTGCGTCTTACTCTAAAGAGTTTAGTGAGGTGACACAGAGTGCGAGTTCTCTGGTGTGTTGGGGATATCCCTCCTTGAATAGCATGTCTTTTCTGAATGCTGCAGGACTCTCAATTCGTCCCTTACTCTCTGTGCACAGCATTGTGTTTCAGGCACAGTATCTAAAATCACCAAACACCTTTTTTGACATTTTTTCCTATGCTTCTTTCCATCTATAAGCAGGTCAGGCTGGCAAACAGGTGACATTTCTGCTGAGTGCTTTGGTCTCAGACGTGGAGTCCTTTTCTCCCTCCAAGGTTTTAGCTGAAGGCTTCAGGATGTGTTGCAAATGTGACTTGTTTTCTTTTACTGTCCTGAGTCAGGCAGGATTGCCTTGGGGCCAGCGTGAGGCCAAGTGGGTATTGGGATGTTAAATGTGGATCACAAAAAAAACCCAAACCCACCCTTCCATTCTGGTTTTGAGTGTCAGATTTCCTTGTTTCCTATTGGATTTGGTGCTGTTTTAATTGTCTGGAATTTTGATGAGAGTACTGGACAGAAAAGATTAATGTTACATGTTCATTTGATAATGGGGTTAACTCGTTGTGATGTATTAGCTTTGTCCTGCAATGTCTTGTGCCTACGTGATTTACTGACGTCCTTCAGAGGACTGTTGTCCAAATAAGTGACCGCTGCTTGAATGTGTGTTGCTTACCTCCTTTCAGAGCTTCTACGGTCCCATGGCGACGTACCTGGAGTTCATTCAGCAAAATGAGGAGCGTGATGGAGTGCGTTTCAGCTGGAACGTGTGGCCCTCCAGCAGGCTGGAGGCCACAAGGATGGTTGTCCCTCTGGCCTGTCTTCTGACCCCTCTGAAGGAGCGTCTTGACCTGCCACCTGTGCAGTATGAACCGGTTCTTTGTAGCAGGCCAACTTGCAAAGCTGTACTCAACCCACTCTGGTATGTATTTCTTGGCTAGGGATGTTAAAAGAGGCTGGATAGTACCTAGTTTTCATCTGAACTTCACTGCTTCCATACTCCCCTTTTTGTTTTCTCAGTGCCTGGCAGCCTCTTTCATTTAGATGTAGTGGATTTGTTAAAATCCCTGTGTGCCTCATGAGATATGTTGCATGCCAGCCCTGTTACTAGAACTGCCAGAAGCAAAGGAGAGAGGAGTGCCTTTGGGAGGCTGTTAAGGCAGAGATGATATGGAAATGGCCCATCCTCTTACTATCCCAGAGAATTTTATGGTGAATGATACAATAAACAAAGTTGCCACTGATATTGTCCCCTGGGCTATGATGTTCACTTGGTTTGGTGCTTCCTGTACATCCTGTAGGTCAGTTCTAATATGAGCATCAAGGTTTTCTTTGAAGTTTTCCTCAGAATTTAAGAGGAATAGTGTTGGTCCTAAAATCACGTGATGATCATATGTACTCAGAGCATAGCATTGGGCTGAGAAGAAGCCGAGAAGGCCAGTAAGAGGAAGTAAAATGAGATCAAGCCCATGAAATAAGAATATGTCCAGGCTTTACTGCACCAGCAGTTACAGGATGTTGTAATGGGCTGAGGAAACTCTTAGAGGCAGGGAACAGCCTGTTCAGTGTTTGCATAGGATCTAGGTGAATGGCTCCTGTTGCACTGTGACTGGAGTACCTATGTGCTATGGCTGTACAAACAATAAGACAACTGAGATAAGCCCAGATGTATGGAAAGAATGATTAGACTGAAGTCTTCGTCTGCCTGAGGCAGCTCTGGAGAGCTGTTAGTGGTCCATCACGCTGACAAGCCTGGCTGGATGAGCTGATGGATTTTCTGGCAATAGAATAAAAATCAGAATTCCTAAAACTTGTATTCGAGTTGCCGTCTCTGATACTCTGTTTCTCCCTCAGTGCTGTGAACTGGCATAGGTAACTGTGAAGCTGCGCTGTAAAACTGTTCCTATAGTTACCCTAACACCTCATCTTTCCCTTGCAGCCAGGTTGACTATCGGGCCAAGCTCTGGGCTTGTAACTTCTGTTTTCAGAGAAATCAGGTAAGTTGGAAGAAGCATCAGCCTTTCCATCTTTTCACTGAACATTTGCTCGGTGGCCTCCCCTGGGAAAGGATGTTAAGCATAAATTCCACTTTTCTAGATTCCTTCCCTTAGCTTTTTTCTCTTGCTGAACCCAGGCCAGAGTACTTGTTAATGCGTGTGTTTTACCTGACATTGTGTCTGTTTTCAGTTCAGTTTTGCCAGTGATTTTAGGGAGATGAAAATGTTATTTTATCCTGTGTGTTTCCGGTGTGGTTTTTTACACTGGTTGTTTACTGTTCTTGCTGAGCATGAAATTCATTAGATTTGAGTAGACTTTTGTCATCAGAAACCATCGCATGGCTAAATGAATTTCAGTTAACCCACAGTGTCTGCTTTAGTCCTACCTTTTATTGACACTGGACTGAGCAGCTGTCTATACTGGTGGCCACTTGTTGCCTGTGCTTAGAAAAACAGCAACATGGGTCTCTTGTCATGAATTAATCAGGTTGGTGCAGCAGCAGTAAATAAAGTATTGAACAACCACATCATGAGCAGGGCAGTCTGTACTGTGGAGGAATGACCTACATTTCTGTACTGCAGCTTCTTTGTCCTAATTTTTTGTTCTCTCTCTTTTTTTTTTTTTTTTCCAGTTCCCCCCAGCATATGCAGGCATCTCTGAAGTCAATCAACCAGCAGAGCTTATGCCTCAGTTTTCGACAATTGAATATATAGTGCAGGTAAATGAGTTGTAGGCAAGTTTGAAGCCCTCAGAATTGTCCTGTTTGTGACAGATTATGTATGTATTAGATTTACTTAAGATAATACAAATAAATAGCATTTCTGTAAGATGCTTAAGATAGGTCTTATTTTATTCCCTGGCTGGGGCCATTATAAAGTATCCCCTGGCCTATGCACACACCTAGTAAATCCATCTCTTTCCACATTAGCGAGGCCCGCAGACGCCGTTGATCTTCCTGTATGTTGTTGACACGTGTTTGGAAGAGGAGGATTTGCAGGCACTGAAGGAATCCCTCCAGATGTCCCTAAGCCTGCTGCCTGCTGATGCTCTGGTGGGGCTCATCACTTTTGGCAGAATGGTCCAGGTTCACGAGCTGAGCTGTGAAGGGATTTCCAAGAGCTATGTATTTCGGGGCACAAAGGATCTGACAGCTAAGCAAATACAGGTATGTTCTGCCATCTCTTAGGCCAGAAGGTTGTTCCTGTTAGCTCTGTTGACACCACTGCTGGTCTTTCAAGTGCTGGGCTCCTGGGGAGGAAGGAGGGTTCAGTGCTCTTAACTGTTAGCCCATTTCCCTCACAATATCTGTCCTGTCCTTTTTGCCTTTATAAATTCCTTGGAAACTTGTCCAAGACAGAGTTTGTGTATCTCACATAAAGGCCGCATTGATCCATTCCTAATGGGAATGTGAGGATTAATAATTTCACAGATTTTTAAGTGTTTAATATTACAGTATTGTAGGCCTCAGGGTATATAGCTTGACAACAAATAATATGTTTAGTGTTTGAATGGTACATCTCCTCTGCCTCCTCCTTACTGTTCTCTAGGATATGCTTGGGCTTTCAAGGCCAGCTGTCCCCGTTCAACAGGGAAGACCTCTTCAAACTCCAGAGCAACCTACTATTTCAAGCAGGTAAGTTGCACAGCAGAAGAGCAGACAGATGTTTTATGACCCTTTGGGGTCACACTTCTAAACCTGGGTTTCCCAAGAGGAGTCTTTGTAAGGTGATTTAAATGGTATTGTTTTGTCAGTTACTTCACTACATCAAGTGATGCGTATGGATGGGATTTACTAGAGCTGCAGGCAATGTATTAGACTTCTATAGTATCTTGGTTTTGCAGTTGCAAGAACATGATTGCCATTCAGGCTGGATTTGTACTTGAAAAACACGGAGTAGCTGCCTTTGGAAAACATATAATTCAGGAGTTATTTGAAACAAGGGCCTTTCTTTTTGACTGACCATCCAATGGGGGACCTCCTACCCCCTGACCCAGTAGGTCCAAGGAATTGTCGGCAGGCAAACAGTGACCCCTGAACAATAAAGATGTATTTGCCTCTGTTGAATACACTTTTCTCTTTCTCAGCTCCTCTTTTAGACTACATTACCATTGAAGCTCTTTCCTGTGCTTTATGTGACTTTGCCTTCTTTCAGTTCCTGATGTCTTGCTTTGATAATTTTTTTTTAATTTATTTTGCACAGTCCTGTTATCTTGGAAGGTTTGGATGTAAGAAAGAACATGCCATGTGACATTTTGCATCTGATAACTATCTCAGTGCAATTTGTGTGTGCCAGGAACAAAGAGGCATTTTCTTTCTTCTCTAAGCAGGAAAACATTTTGTTTGATTTTCTTTCCCCCCCCCAGGTTTCTGCAGCCAGTACATAAGATTGACATGAATTTAACAGATCTGCTTGGAGAACTGCAAAGGGACCCGTGGCCAGTGACCCAGGGAAAGAGACCTTTACGTTCCACCGGAGTAGCTCTTTCAATTGCTGTTGGCTTATTGGAGGTATTCTTGTTGCTTGAGACGAGCTGGTCAGAGTAAGGACCTGGCAGTCTTTTCTGAGATGTGTTCAGGTGTCAGTCCAGTGGCCCAGTTATGTTGGACTGCAGAGATGCAATTTGTCTCTCCCTGACATGACGTGTGTTAGCAGGAACTGGTGTAGAGTGGGCTGGGAGTTTACATCTAAATGGTAAAATATGCAGGTGTTTAAAGGTCTCTGATTCTTGCGCATATTGCCATGTGGAGGTGATATGATGCACTGGGTTTATCTGAGGGTCATCTCAGATGTAAGTAAAAAGAACAGAAACTGCCTGCTTCCTGTTTTGAAGACACGAGGCCTGATGTGGCTCAAGTCTAAACTTGAGAGTGTTGTGAGATGCATCGCTGTTTGTCAAGGCAGCCTTTGGCAGAGACAGGTCCCTAATGACAGTGCAGAAACACATGCAGTCACTTGTCTAAAGAAAGCATTGCTACCGTTTAATCAGTTACTACCTTTCCTTTTTTCCTTTTATTCTTCACTGTCTCTCTGATACAAGTCTTCATTTTTATTTTAGGGCACATTTCCAAACACAGGGGCCAGAATAATGCTGTTTACAGGTGGGCCACCAACACAAGGACCAGGCATGGTGGTGGGAGATGAACTGAAAACACCCATCCGTTCTTGGCATGACATAGAGAAGGACAACGCAAGGTTCATGAAGAAGGCCACCAAAGTAGGTGCTGGTGCCTGCTGGGTGTGTTTAAAAACAAAACCCAAATAATGTGACAGAACAGTAAATGGAGGGAGAGGACATTACACAAACCTGCATACATTGCTGTGTTGACAGCTGCTCAGTGTCCTTCCCCAGGGAACAAACATACTCCATTCTCTTGTTGTGGGAACAGTACATTCAGATATGGTTGTCCTTGAAGTGCCTGAGCCTTTTGTGTGTGTTAAATTGTAAGAATGGTCAAGGGAAGGGTAAAAAAAGGCTTCCTGCTAGTTATTTCTCCAGCACGGTCTTGTGCCTTTTCTGAGAAAGAAGTATTTCAGTGTTGTTTCTTAGCTGGTGGTGGGTGGAGAGTTTGTTCATCAACATCATTGTATCTCCTTCTGGGAAGAAGGAAACCTGTCTTCTAAGAACTGGTTGCTTCCAGAAAGCCTCCTTTGTCTTTTTGACGTATGAAACAACAGTGAAAATAGTAGAAATGTCAGACATGAAATGTGCCTGTTGTCTTAGGTAAAGCAGTGTAATACCCGTTCTCTTAACTATCACCTGGAAACCTTTGGGTTCCCACTGAGTTATCCCAGCAAAGGTCCCATGCAATTCTTGCACTTCCTGTATTTGTGGCGTGTAACTCAAGCTCATCCAGGTGCAAACATCCGAGGAGGCAGAAGCGTCCTCCAGCAGAGCAGTAAAAAGCAAACGGCTCTTTAGTTACAACATCACTTGTAGTTCCTTCATTTGTATTTCATGTTTCACACGTCGGCCTCAGCTGGAGAGCAGCAGGGAAATTGCCTGTTGCAGCATCCTGAACACCGTGTATGTTTTGTTTTCCCCAGCACTATGAGACTCTGGCCAATCGCACCGCAGCCAATGGGCACTGCATCGACATCTATGCCTGCGCCCTGGATCAAACTGGACTGCTAGAGATGAAGTGCTGTGCAAACCTCACTGGGTATGTTCATAGTAGGAGAGCACAGAGTTGGCACCTGTGGGGTTTGTTTTGTTTTGTTTTGTTTTTTTGGTGTATTTTTTTTTTGTAGTTCTGCTTTTTTGTGGTTTTGGTTTTGTTTTTTTTTTTGAAGGGGGAGAACAGTTCAGAAAGCAGTTAAGTTTGCTGTCAGGGCAAAAGGGTGAGATTTTTATCGTTCTATTCTAAACTGTGGTTTGAATTTGCCAGGAATTATATGGCAAACCTCACCTGATCCCAGTCCACATTTCTGAAGTCTCAAAACAGCATGTGAATTAGCACTGCTGATAGAAAACTCGATGTGCTGCTTTGAGAAAGGTATTCTAAAGCATGCTGCAACACGTCTTTTGCCAAATGCCTTCTGCCTCCTTGGGAGATAGCAAGTATCCTTTCCAGAATTTATGGAATAGAGATGGCGCGTGCATGACTGAAGTGCAATCAGAAGAGCAGGCTGTCAGGCGTGCTGTGGAGAAGCTTTCCTTGTGGGGGCCAGATTTTCTCTGCTTCACAGCTCACTTGTGCTTTCTCTAGGAATCCTTGGCTTCCCCGGATCTAGTTTTAAGTGACTAAATGTCTGTGTTCCATATTGCTGAAAAGGCTATAGTCTCTGTGAGGAAGGCTGTGTGCTAAACCAGGCCTTTTGGTGTCTCCACATGTCTTAGTGGCCATTTGAAATCTGTTATGTGTAGGGAGTCAAAGGATGGTTTGAGCAAATAGAAGATATCTGTAAGTAATCATCTAATGCTAGGTCATCAGAAGAGAGATTGACCCTTCGGTTGCGTTACTAAGCTCCATCTATCAAGCTTGGGTTTACTGGGGTGCGTGGGGAAGGCACAGTGCAGACCCATGCACCTATCCTTGTGCTGCAGCCACCTGGTCCGTAGCGCGGGTGGTTCCAACCATACTTGGGGAAAGCAGGCTGAGCAAAGCTCTTTCCTCAGTTTAGATATTTCTAACTAATGGAACATGAGCATTTTTAAGGCAGCTAAAGGCATGGCAAGAAATATAATTGAGAAGGCAAGCTCATAAATATGGGGCATTAACTTGTCTGGCTTTGGAGGAGACATCCATGAATCTGCGTTCCGTGATGTGAATTCTACCTATGCAAAGGCACGCTTTAAAAGAGTTTCTGCATGTGTTTGCATGCATGAGAGTTGAAAGGGTGTAATCTTTGTGCTTTACTTCTAGTTCCCAGTTGTTTCAATTCCCTTGCTTATTGTTTTTTCATTCCCAGAGGACACATGGTAATGGGAGACTCCTTCAACACTTCTCTCTTCAAGCAGACCTTCCAGCGGGTATTTAACAAAGGGTTCAATGGGGAATTTCGGATGGCTTTTGGTGCAAGTTTGGATGTGAAGGTGAGAGATTAGTCTCATTGGATGACATCAACTGGGACGTACAAGTGCTGTTCATTCAAAAGTTTATTTAAGTATCAGGTGTAGAAAATTCTGTACATTTGAAGTCAGCTGTTGTGCCTGTTTTGGGAGAAGCACCGTAGTGGAGGAATTTTTATATGGAAACTTATTAAGTTTATCATTTGTCTTGGGTTTTTTGTGTGTGTGTGAGGGTGTTTTTTATTTGTTTGTTTCTTTTCTTTTTTTAGAAGTATCTGAGCTCAGCCTCTTCTCACTCAGCACAGAACATTTCATACTCTCTTGTGGTCACTGTAAAATGTCTTCATTATTAAAACGTGACTGTAGATTTTCATACATCCACTAATTTTAGCAGTAGGTGATCTGGGAAGGTACTCGGAGATACTTTCCCTGACGACCACGTGTATGCATCATGCAATCAAAGCTGAGCAACTGATTTAGTCTGTGTGTGTTCTATTTGACTGACTTGATTTAAAAAAACCCAAACAAACAAAACCCCAAAAAACAAAGACCTTTTTTTACCTTGTTCTAGACCTCCAGGGAGCTGAAAATTGCAGGAGCTATTGGACCTTGTGTATCCCTGAATGCTAAAGGGCCGTGTGTCTCTGAAAATGTAAGTTTCTGATGTGGAAAAATCTTTAACAAAGAGGTAAATAAACAGTGCAAAGTTTCCTTCTAGACCGACAGCTCAGCTAGTTTTCAAGGAGAACAACAACTTGGAAACACGATTCTTTCCTAGATGAAATTCTTGCCCCATGAGGCTCTCTTTTAACTGTATGGCCTTTGGTAACTTCATTCACACCCGAAAGATGACAAATCTAGAAGGCTTGCCATAACTTATACCTCTGATCAGAACTCAGAAATCAAACATTGCCTTACCTGCTGCTGTAGACAAAAATGCTGCTTTCTTCTCAATTTTGTGCAGGAGCTTGGAATTGGAGGAACATCGCAATGGAAAATTTGTAGTCTGGATCCCAGCACAACTCTGGCCATTTACTTTGAAGTGGTAAATCAGGTCAGTCCTGGCTTCTCGTTTTTTGTTGTTGTTACCTTTTTTTACACAGCAAATGATTTGGTTTTAACAGGACCAGAAAATGCAGTGACACTCCCTGTGTCGCAGATAGTTGGTTGCAAAGCAACCAAGTGTTTTCTGCCAAAGAAATAGTATTTATTTCACAAGACATTACCTTTTTGCCAGTTGGTGCTGTGGAGAATAAAAGTATAAATGAATAAAGTTGTAGTAATTTCATGGCTCTGCTTTTGGCTGGGAAAGTTTCTAAGCATGTAGCAGCTAGAAGCTAGGAAGGTCACCCCAAAGGAATTCTATTCCATGTGTGTGTCTCTTTGTCTTCTCTGCTGTGAGGGCTTATTACTGTTGGGAATAGGATGGTGGACTTACAGGACCTTTGCTCAGACCTCCTACTACCATTCTTAGGTTAATTGCTATAGAGATGGTAAGTTACTCCCATCCTTTAAGGATCAAACTGAGGAATTATCACCCCCAATATTAAATGGGCCCAGCATCACTCGATGCTGAGGGCTGCTGGAAAACACAACACTAACAGACATTGTGTCTCTTCTCTGGTCCATCTCTAGCTTGCATTTATTCTGTGATTGCTCAAATGATGCCCTGGATTCTCAAATGATTCTCTGTAGTGTACCAAGTAATGGAAAAGCCAGACGGTTCTGAAGGCTTACCTTGTTTTGTTGCAGCACAATGCACCGATACCTCAGGGAGGCAGAGGGGCAGTGCAGTTTGTCACTCAGTATCAACACTCCAGTACCCAGAAACGCATTCGTGTCACCACCATAGCCAGAAAGTGAGTATCTCCTGCCAGCTCTTTGGCAGAGTGGCAGAAACTTAAGCTGTAGTCTGTGCTGGAATTTTTCTAGCTTTTTGTTGCATGCATTGGCCACAGAGTATTTGGCACAGGGAGGGTGAACCTGTTTTGGGTGTTGCTGAAGGTGAATGCATGTAGCACTAATCCTTTACTAACCCTACAGCTGGGCAGATGCACAGAGTCAGCTCCAGCATATAGAAGCTGCGTTTGACCAGGAGGCAGCTGCTGTGCTGATGGCACGACTGGGAGTGTACAGAGCTGAGTCAGAGGAGGGACCTGATGTTCTGCGATGGCTGGACAGACAGCTGATCAGACTGGTAAGACAAATAGACTCTAGTTGTTTGCATTCGTGATTTTTGTTTCTGGAAATGAAAAGAGCATTCTTTTTCCAGGTTGACTTGCTTCATTTGTGCTCTGATCACTGCCATGTAGTTGTAGTACCTGATAGCTCAGAAGCCAGTATGATCAGCAGATTTGTGGTGGGGTGTGTCAGCATCCCATCATGCTGAAAGGGTTAATCCTGAGATTGAAGAAGTGGTAGTGAAACACAGAATAATGCAGGTGGGAATGGACCTCTGAAGGTCTCTGGTTCAGCCTCCTGTTCAAAGTAGGGCCAGCTTTGACGTTAAAGCAGGTTGCTCTAGGTCTTGGTCAGTTGAAGTTTGAAGATCAACGAAGATGGAGTTTGTCTTGCTTCTCTTGACAGCCTGTTCCAGTTCTTGATCACAGCCACTGTGTTCTTATTTATTTATTTATTTTAACTTTCTTTCCATCTCCATCAGAATTTCCATTTCTTCAGGCAGGTGGCTGTAGACAGTGATATGAGTCCTTGGTCCCGCTCTTCACCAAATGGGACAAAACTATCTTCTTCAGCCTCTCTTTCTACTGCTCCAGCCCCATACCATCTTGGTGGCCTCTGCTAAACTCAGTCCAGTATATCCATGTCTGTCTTGCACTAGGGAGCCCAAAACTGGACACGGCATTTGGATCATAGAATCATAGAATGGTGTGGTTTTGAAAGGATCTTAAAGATCATCTAGTTTCAACCTTCCTGCTATGGGCAGGGACACCTCCCACAAGACAAGGTTGCCATCCAGCTTGGTCTTGAACACATCCAGTGATGGAGCATCCACAGGTTCCCTGGGCAACCTGTTCCAGTGTCTCACCACCCTCAGATTGAAGAATTACTTCCTAATTTCTAATCTAAATCCACCCTTTTCCAGTTTGAAGACATTACCTCTGTCCCATCACTACGAGCCCTTGCAAAAAGTCCCTCCCCAGCTGTCTTGTAGGTCCCCTTCAGATACTGGAAGGCCACAGTAGTGTCTACCTGGAGCCTTCTTGTCTCCAGGCTGAACAATGCCAACTCTCTTAGCCTGTCCTTGTAGGAGAGGTGTTCCAGCCCTCTGATCATCTTCAAGGCCTCCTTTGAATCACTTCCCATGACCTGCTGGCCACGCTTCTTTTGATGCAGACCAGGATGTGGTTGGGACTTTCTGGGCTCCACTTGTGCATTGCTGGCTCATGTTGAGCTTTTCATTGGCCAGCACTCTCAAGTTTTTCTCCCCAGGACTGCACTCAATCCATACTCTGCTCAGCCTGTACTTGTTCTTGAGATTGTCCCAACCCGGTTGCAGACCCTGCACTTGGCCTTGTTGAACTTCATGAGGTTGGCTTGGGCCCACCTCTCAAGCTTGTCAGGGTTGCTCTGGGTGGCATCCATTCCCCACAGCATGTCAGTCACACCATCAGATGTGGACATAGTGGTTCCAAGTTCAGGGCAGTAATCTCTTCTGCAACTTGAAACTGTGTCTTGCTTTGAATTTCACAAGCCTAAATAGGTTCTGGCTTTGTCCAGACACCCCTGTGGAGCTGGTACTAACAGATAAGGCACAACAAACATAGGGCCAGTATCCAGTAAAGATTGAGCACCAAGCCACACACGGGCATGCTGCATGCAGAAATGCTCAGGGAGTCATTTAGAGCTAAACTGCTAAAACTGTTGATTCTTCTTATTTTCTGTGAAGTGGTTGGTGAAATGCCAGTCTGCTCCTGCTCTAGAAGTAAAGTTGCTGCAGAAGTGTTTCACAGTATACAGAGCAGCTTAGGTATAATGTAGTGTCCCTGATTTAATGGAAAAAAATTGTGTAGTAGTAGAAGCACTACTTCTGTCATTCTTAGATAATTTCAACTCTAAATTTATTATCTATATATTAAAATATTGAAACATCGTTCTCATTCCAGTAAGATACAGAAACCACTTAAAGAAAAATAGCCTGTAAATTTTATATTACTTGTTATTGTCACATTCATGCCCTGGTTGTTCTGTTTAAAAGCAACCAAAAGAACACCCTTCCAAGGAAAAAAATGTTCATTCTAAATGATAGAAAAAAAAAAAAGGGGAGAGGAAGAGATAACCTGAGGATCCATTTTGCTTCCAACAGTGTCAGAAATTTGGACAATACAACAAAGATGATCCCAACTCCTTCAGACTGTCAGAATCATTTTCTCTGTATCCGCAGGTAAGAAATTCTCACCGATGTGGGAAAAGTGTGCAATGGTGAGGGTAGTGATAAAACATCTTGTACCATGTACCAGATTGAAGAGGGGAGGAACAGATGCTTTTTTAATTTGGTGGGTTGATCCCGTAGTTCAGTGTTTCAAATAACTAGGGAATAAATAAATAAGGGTATAAATAAGGGAAGGATTCTATGAAGTTAATAAGGGGTAGACTTTTTTCCAAAGAATTTGCTGTTCAGAAAGATTGGATTTGGATGCAAAAGTTCTGGCAATTTGCTGACGTCTCTCTTCTCACTCACCTTTCTGATGCAGTTCATGTTCCATCTGCGACGCTCCCCATTCCTGCAGGTCTTCAATAACAGTCCAGATGAATCTTCTTATTACCGTCACCATTTTGCTAGGCAAGATCTGACCCAGTCTCTCATTATGATCCAGCCCATCCTTTATGCGTATTCTTTTCATGGACCTCCTGAGGTGAGTCCCTGTGTAACAGGAATAGATGGGTCAATCCAAAATAAAGAGTATTCAGTCAGAGTAACACTATTTCAACGAAAAGGTTTCTCTCTCTTTCTCTCTGTTTTTAACCAAGATAATCATTAAAGGATGAGGTGGGGTGATGTAAAATATGAATTGAGTTTTCAGTAAGCTTACAGCTTTGATTAAAAACCCAAACCCACCAAAGTAACCCCCCAAAAACAACTTCCCCAAACTGCCTGTGCCATCTCTACTGTGTAAGTCAGCAAGCCTCAGCCTTTCCAGATCATAATTTCCCAACAGCTGCTTGTTTTCAGCTGTTTATCCAGCAATGTTCAATTATGTGCAAGTATTCAGTGGACAGGCACAGGTTCCCTTACACCCCTTTCAAGGAAGCTGTCAGTATGTCTGACAGGAAAGAAAAGCAGGAGCTGCTGAAGTAATGTTTTGAAACCTTCTTGACAGTGCGTTTGCCAGAGTTCACATGTTATTCCTTATTATTCTTGAGACAATTTGTTCAAGATCATTTCAGATTAAACTTGGATAGCCAGAGAAATTGTGCTGTCGCATCTTGCACTTCATACTGTAGTTGATAACCTGCAAGGCATTCCCATGGACACAGAAGCTGTTGGTGGAGCCACGTCTGTATGGGCAGGGCTGAGAAAGCTGTTGGGCCAGCCACGAAGGTTAATACAGTTTGAGGGCTCAGCAATGCCTGACTTTCTTCTTTGGGTTTTTTTTTTTCCCCCACAGCCAGTACTTCTGGACAGCAGCAGTATTCTTCCTGACAGAATCCTACTGATGGATACTTTCTTCCAGATAGTTATCTACCTTGGTGAGGTACAGTGACATGCATTCTCTCTCTGTTTGTGCTCCTCTCTCTTGCCACATGTTCAGACAGTGTCAGTGGTAGCGTAAAAAAAGCCTCTGCTAGCATAATAACATCATTTACATGCTGCCAGTTTTAATACAATTTCCCTACTGTCCAATTTAACAAAAAAATCCTACTGAAGTCGCTAAGGATGTTTTCTGTACTGAGTAACAGCCGTCATGTTAGCTTGGTAATGAAGGTGGTCCCCTACCATGCCTTGAAGAGGCCAGAGAAACTTGACACTAAGCAGGGCAGAGAGCTGCAGTTTGATTGTCAGATACTGGGTGTTGGTGACAGCTGCTGTTTATTCCTTCCATTGTGACTGAGGTAAGTGCTTAGGTACTGGCCCTTTCTAAATGTCCAGATTTATACCAATATCCAGAGCCTTGGCTTTGTAGTGCCTCTACAGTATGCAGAGCTGTATTTCAGTCCTGTCAGGTTTTGTAAGGGAGTGGTATGCTGCTATAGCTGGATAAGAGAAATGTTTTGCACCCTAAAGTCGTTGTGGGGTAAAGGATGAAGAGGAAGCTGGCTTTCCACTTCTTCCTCTGGAAATCTCCCTGTTCTTTGATGGTTCCCCCCCCCTCATATTCTCTATAGTCCTACTTGGGGAGTGGCCTTCATCCAGTTTCTTTTATCTAAACAAGGCATCAGGTTGGAGCAGGTTAAATAAACCCATCTTGGTTTATGGTCAAACGTTCCTATTAGTGAAAACTTTTTGGGAGGCATTTTAAGTCTTCCCTTTGTTTTTGAACTAAGCTACTTTACTGATATTTAACAACTGTTACTAGAATGCTTGAAGTTTGGCATGATAGTTTGGAGCAGCTCCAATATTAGCTCCTGACTTCATCCCATTTGGGATTTATTCCCTTTGAGAAGTGAGCAGGGATACCCAATTGACACGGAGTTTAACGCTTGAGTCAACAATGACAATAAATCTTCCAGAGTTACCTTGAACAGTTTCTACTTACTGGTTCAGAGCAAGACACTCTGCAACTGGGTAAAATTCAGACAGAGGAGCTAAGTGTGTGACCTGCACCTGTATCGGACAATTGCATAGATACATATGGTTAAGTACCTTGAAAATACTGTAAGGCAATGGCTGCTTAATTTAAGACCAAGTCAGATTCAAGATGTCAGTGATTTATAAATGCTTTGTGGTTTTGTGTTGGCACAGGCTGAAACACAAAGGCTTGAAGATCACTTTCAATTAATTGCTCTTGTACTGCACAAACTGCTGCCGGATTTTGTCTTGAGTGCCTGTTCTTAAATTCAGGGACAGAAACTAAGTAGTGTTCTTGCCAGAGTAGTGAAAGTGTGTATTTGCCCTGTGCTCTGGAAGCAGAAGTACTTGTAACATTCTGCTGCCTTAAGATGTTCAGGTTAAAAAGGGGAGGCTTGCAAACATCTCTTATTTTTTTCATTTCCTCCCTGTCCCCTCACTAGACTATTGCACAGTGGCAGAAAGCTGGTTACCAAGACATGCCTGAATATGAAAACTTCAAGCACCTACTGCAAGCCCCACTGGATGACGCCCAGGAAATCCTGCAGACTAGATTCCCCATGCCACGTTACATCCACACAGAACACGGGGGCAGTCAGGTAAGGAGGCTTTCCAAGGAACTCTTTCTGTGGTTGAATAGAGCAAATAGCTGTCTTTCTGCTTTATGAAAAGGATGGTTCCGTAAGATAAATGCAGTCGTAGTTTATTTCTTCAAAGTACAAAGTTTGCATATTTTCTCATCAGCTTTTACTACAACTTTGTCTTTTAATCACTTGCTGGATATGCCTTTGAAATTTGAGGATGGAAAAAAAAAACCCAAATGAAAAAGCCGTCTTAAATGATTTTTATTCCCCAAAAAGGTGGAAAGGAAATGATCTGTCTGTGTATCTAAACTTACCCAAGACAGACAGTGCAGCTGGCTTGCTAGGACAGTAAGTTGTGCTGAAGGATTGACCATCTGTTCCTTTATTCTCTAATGCCGAGTGAGGGTATCAAGTAGTTCCTATTTTTGCTCTTCCTGGAATTGCAGTTGTGCTGTTCTTGTCTGCTTCGCATGTTTGTAGCAGGAAAGAGGCAGGAGTCGATGCTTACAAAACAAAGATTTGGTATTAATTTCTGATGTGACCATGTTGTGCTGGTCCTCCACTGACCTCTTTTCTGAAGAGCAGATGGGGGCATGCAAGGTGCTGGTGACACGCCCGTGTCACCTGGAACCAGAGCTGCCATGCCAGGCAAGTGCTGCTTGCTGTAGCGGAGCACTCCATGCTCCTTGGAGACAAGTTCTCTGGAGCATGGCTCTTTCTGGACTTGATACCTGTTTTAACTTAAATTAGTACCTTGCTTGCAAAAGCAGAGGAACATCACTAGTCATGTATCTAAAGTGGTGAGAAGTTTTGAGGGAGCTCACAGGTCTGTCATTTTACAAATTCTCTAATATTTTGTCTTGATAGGCCAGGTTCCTCTTGTCTAAAGTGAACCCTTCTCAAACCCACAACAATCTCTACGCATGGGGACAGGTAAGCAATGGAACACCTGCTGTAAAATGTACATTTACATATTTGTCTGTGCTGCAGCCATCCTGTTTCACCAGATGACCACAAACTGTAAGCAGGTTACATTTGTCCTCTATTTCTTACCTAAGAGCTTTCTACAGATGTACATGACTGGGTTTGAAAATCTTACAGTGGTTGGTCAAAGAAACAAGGTTATTTCTGTGTACGAAAGGATCTGATAATGGAATTCCCAGCTGTGATCGCAATGATTGTAGCAATTTAAAAGACACAAGTGATTTATTAGTTTTGTCTCTAAAGCTTAGGCAGGTTAGATGTTTATTCAACCTGCTTATTCAGGTCCATGGTTGCTGATAAGTGAAACGGTACTGGTGGGGGGCACAAAATGATCAGAATACAGTTTTCCAAGCCTGGATGACTAAACTTGTGTTCCTATTCTTGTACTGAATCTCCCCAAAATTTTCAGCAAAGTCCAGTTGACTTTGGGGATTTTTCTCAGTGGATCTAAGGAGAATAGCTATCCAAATAGAGGTGCTGCTGGAACAGCTCAATACCTCAGCAGCTTCATGGCAGGAGATGAGTGCTCCTTAAGGAGTGGTTTGTCCCTTTGATCTCCCTTCCTGCATCCCAGCTACATGTGGGACACAGGCAGACCAGGAGAGTTTTCTGTGGTGACCGCTATTGAAGGAAGTGGCTAATTTGATGTAGAAGATGTTTTCACAGGTTTCAGATGACCTGATGTAGAAATTTATCTTCACCCTTCCCTACATATATGATTTAAAACTTTTAGGTCACAGTGTATTTAGTATTCTGGAAAAAGTAACTGGAATATGGATACACATGTATCTATTTTGTCTGAGAATAGTGGACTTTTATATCCTCTTCATCTTGTTTGTGCAGAGCTTTGGACAGGAAAATTCCCAATCCTTTAGAAAGAAGAGACTTACTTTTTTTTCCAGTAGTTCAGAGTGCTCTAGAAGATGGCATCAGTTCTGTTGCCACAGAGTTGCCTCTTTCCACTAGGTACTGGTCCTTTGCAGGAAAAAAAGATGGTTGATTTATTAGGCAGTTAGTTCCAAGTGCTGACATCTGATGTGCTTTCAGTCAGCCCGCAGTGTTAACAACACTATTTTAGGCTCATGATTTCTTTGTTGGTTTTTTTTTTTTTTTTTCTGCAGGAATCAGGAGCTCCCATCTTGACAGATGATGTTAGTCTCCAGGTGTTCATGGACCATCTAAAAAAGCTGGCGGTTTCCAGCGCATCATGACTTTGATCAAACCGAGAAACAAGAAGAGTTACATAGATGATGTTGATGACAGAAGTGTAGCAATTTATTCACATTTCCTTCTCTCTCTTTTAGACTAAGGTTTTGAAGTATAAAATGAAATAAATATTCAGGGGGAGGTTTTTACTTGGCCCGTCTAGATATTAATTTATTTGTATTCCTTTTTGTCTATATTCTGTTTACTCTCCATTTTTCACACATTGTAATTGGAGCTAAAGGAAGTTTCGGCCAATATAGATTTTAATAGTCTTTAGCTTATTTTTTTAATGTTGTGTGTTCTTAAAAGGTGTCTTCTAGCAACCAGGGACTGTATTAATGAAAAATAAAACTGGATAAGAGCATTACTATTTATTGCCATCCCTGGTTCAGCTGGGCATGGACTCAGCCTATCTCCTTTTTGTTTTTGAAAATGTAACGCTGGGGTAGGTAGGTGCTACTGAAAGTAATTTTGAGGAACTCCTAACAGTACAACAGTGCGTAACAAGAACGAGATGGTGGAGAATGCTTTGACAGATGCAGGGAGGGGTACAATACGAGCTTTGAAAGTGGCCATGGCATTCAGGTTTGAAGATGACACCAAGTTAGATGGGAGTCTTGATCTGGTTGGGGGTAGGAAGGCTCTGCAGAGGGACCTGGACAGGCTGGATTGATGGGCCAAGGCTAAGGGCATGGGGTTCAACAACCCCAAGTGCTGGGTCCTGCACTGGGGCCACAACAACCCCTGGCAGTGCTACAGGCCTGGGGAGGAATGGCTGGAAAGCTGCTTGGCAGAAAGGGACCTGGGGGTGCTGACCAACAGCTGGATGAACATGAGCCAGCAGTGTGCCCAGGCGGCCAAGGCCAACGGCATCCTGGCCTGCATCAGGAATAGTGTGGCCAGCAGGACTGGGGAAGTGATTGTCCCACTGTACTTGGCACTGGTGAGGCCGCACCTGGAGTACTGTGTTCAGTTTTGAGCACCTCAGTACAAAAAAGACGTCAAGGTGCTGCAGTGGGTCCAAAGAAGGACAACAGATGAGAGGATAGCTCCGATGAGCAACTGAGGGAGCTGGGGTTGTTTAGTCTGAAGGAAGCTGAGGGGAGACCTTATCCCTCTCTACAACTACTTCAGAGGAGGTTGTAGAGAGGTGGGGGCCAGTGTCTTCTCTCAGGTGACAAGTGGTAAGAGGAAGCAGCCTCAAGTTCTGCCAGAGGAGGTTACATATTGTAATTTTTTTATCACCAAAAGGGATGTTAAGCACTGGAACAGGCTGCCTGGGGAAATGAATCATCCTCCCTGGCCGTGTTTGCAAGTCTTGTGGATACGGTGCTTAGGGACTTGGTTTGGCAGTGGACGTGGAGAGTATCGGTTGGACTCGATGATCCTGAACACCTTTTCCAACCTAGATGGTCTATGATTCCGCACTGAAGCGGTGCCTCTGGGTGACAGTGACGCGGGGCCTGAAGGTCAGCCCCTCCCTTCTTTAGCACGGCATGAATGGGTTTGAAAACCGGCGCTGCCGCCAAGTTGTGGCTCTGCACCTGAACAAGACGTTGCCACCGCCCCGCTCCCGCCTCCCCGCCATATCTTCCGGCCGCTCCCGCCCCGCAGCCAACGCGCATGCGCCCAGCGCCGTTCCCCACCCCGGCTCCGTGCGCCGCCCGATTGGCGACAGGGCCCGGCCCGTGAGCGCAGGCGTGACCGACGATGCGGAGCTGGCGGGCGGCGGTGTGGAACGCGCGGGCCGCGCTGCTGTATTCGCTGGGCGGCTGGACGATGCTGGGGGCTATGGTCTACTACACCTCCAACAGCGGCGGCGGGTCCGGTACGGGCTAGCGCGGCCACCAGCCTAGCGGTCACCCCGCCAGGGCCTGAGGACGGCGGCGGGTGACGTGGCTGAGGGCGGGCCTGGCCGGGGGGCGGGGCTCGGGCCCCGGGGAATGGCGGTGCGGGAGGCGGGGTCCCCGCGGCTCCGGTTCCCGGCTGTTTCTCCTGTACTGCCAGCACTGAGCTGCCCCAGCAGCCCCTCTGCCTCTTCGGGTTCTTGGAGCTGTTGCGGCTGCCGGGTGCGAGGGCTCCTCCGGGACTGGTGAGCTGGCCGGGCAGCCGAGGCGGGCTCCCGCTGGCTCTCTGTGCGCCCGCAGCCTCTCGGCATCCCGAGGAGGTCTGCCTCGCCCCGAAGGGTTAGAAATCCCGTGTGGGTGGGGAAACCGTGTCTTTTACCTCTGGTGGCAGGTACAGGGCCTAGACCCTTTCCAACCTGTTGCTCTTATTTGTACTGTGGGAGTGGTTCAGAGCTGCACCAGAGGAGGTTTAGCTTGGACATTAGGAAGCATTTCTTTACCGAGAGGGTGTTTGAACACTGGAACAGGCTTGCTGAAGAGGTGGTTGATGTCCCAAGCCTGTCAGTGTTAATGCCCTTAATTTAGATACTTCCAACTTTTGGTCAGCCTTGAACTGGTCAGACAGTTGTACTAGGTGATTGTTGTTAGTCGCTTCCAACTGAAATAGTCCCGTTCCGTTCCATTGGCACTTGGTGTTCCTCATGCTCTTCCTCAGCAGCCTGCTGCTTATTATGGTGTAGTAATGTGCAACTAGCTGTAATGTGGATAACTTGGAAACTAGTTGTTAACTGCTCCTACTGTAGTAATCAGCCCAGTTCAGGACTAGTGCAGCAACCTAAATTACCTTAGTAATGCACTTTTTCTGTCTATGCAGTCACTGTAGCTTTGGTATCTATTTTTCAGAATTTGAGATATAGCAAAAAGAAGCTGGAATGGTAGTGTGGCTTGCTGTTTTTCCATGATGAAGGGATAAAATGTTTTATTGTTGTGTTTTTTTTTTTTTTTTTTTTCCCCCCCTCCCTCCTTATTCCTTAGAGAATGAAACTGCTCATCAGGCAAACCAAGCACCCAACCAGGAAATATTCACTAGAGAAACAGCCTTGGGATTTAAAGTGACAACAGTAGTAACGTACAAGGATGTTCAACCTCCTATTACTCGACTGCTCAGGTACATGACATCATTCTTCATTTCTAATGACAGCCCTCCTTCAGAAAAATGAGTGGCTGGGAAGCTTAGAACTTTGTCTCTGAGATTATCCTGGTACCAGCCTATCAGTGGAACACTTTCTCTTGCATTGCTGAAACAAGACATAACTTCACAGAACTTGCAGACCTTCTCCTCTGCTCGGATCACTGCTGTTCTTTGCACGTGTATTCAAATCGCTAAATGCAAACTGGGTTCAACGCGGCATGTTGTGAGATGTTAATGAATCTGCCTGCTGCTTGTCATCCTGTGTCCAACAGTTTGACCAGGTGGCCATTGTGGCTTTTTCATGAAGCTGATTTCCCAACTGGTGTGCAGGATGTACCTGGGTGAGCCTCGAGTGATCAGCTCTGAAACGGATACTATTAATAAGTGGAAACAATAAATGGGAAGGAACGTAGTTTAATATTTTGAGTATGAGAGTTGTTAATTGTCCTGCAAATAAAAGCTTACGAGACATGAGTTACAAGTGCGGAAATACTACTGTAAGCTGAAAAATGTAGTAAATTTTCTGCTTTTTCCCTTGTTTCTATAGGAGTTTTTCTGACCCTTCTATGTACTACCTCCCTTTGTAGGCAACTGCCCTCCACTCCAGCTGCTGTGACTTTCATTCTATAGGATTTTCCCTGGTCCGTATGGACATCACCTCCTTTGACGATAAGCTGCTCCTGGACATTGTATTCTCTTGGTGTCTCACCCAGCTTCTCTCACTGCTGACTCCTTGCTACAAGGGCTTCCTGCAGCCACCGCTTCCACTTCTAGAAGGGCCTACTTCTCAGCCCCTACTTGCTACAGGGGGCTTCCCCTAGTCCTTATAGATGTGGTCTCCCTTTAGAGCAAGATGACCCAAGATGCTGCACAAGCAGACCTTCCTTTCTGCAGGGATTTCTTCCTCCCCCTGCAGGCACCTCCCTGTTTCTATAGGGGCTGCCTACTGTCCCTATAACCTTTTCTAGGACACCTTGCACCCTGTCCTGACACTGGTCTCTGTAAGGTCTCCACACAGTCCCTGCAGGCATCACAGTACAGAAAGCCATCTCTAGCCACTCTCCCCCCACGTCCCAGCTTATATAGGAGCTTTTATACCATGAGCCCCAGCCCATGCACCTACAGACCCACCTTTCTATACGGGCTTCTCAGATCTCTACAGCCATCACTGCGTTTTCCCAGCCACTCATTTCTATGGGCATCTCCCACACCCCTTCTATAGCCATTCCTGGAGGGGACACAGCTCCAGTGCTGCCTGCATTTGCTTCTTTCTGTAGGCGCCTCCCCCTCTTGCAGAGGAAGGGAGTCCCTCCGCACGCGAAACATTTGCAGACACCTCGCCTGTCTCTACGCACGCTTCCCTTTTCTATAGAGGCTTCCTACAGGAGAAGCTCCTACAGGCCCTGCTTGTGCCTGCGCCTGTAACACTTACACGCCCCGCGCCCCTACAGCGACTCGCCAGACCTCCCGGCCGCCAGGGGTCGCTGTGAGCGCCGCGGCCCGGCAGGGAGCGGCCGCCGTTGCCTAGCGCCGCCGCCTAGCCCCACACCGGCGCCGGGCCTGCGCTGCGCGGCCGCGCCATCATGAAGGCCATCGTACAGCGAGTGGCCCAGGCCAGCGTCACAGGTCAGTGTCCTGCCACGGACGGGGGCGCGGGGGACGGGTCTCTTTTCCCCGCCTCGCTCCCCCGCCGCCGCGGCCTCCAGCGGCCCCTCAGTGCCATCCCCTCCTCGCCTTGCCCGTGCTTGCGTGCGGGCAGTGCCGTCCCCTTCGCTGTCTCCCGCGGCTGCCGTGCGTGGGCCGTCGGTCGTTCCCCAGGCGTGTCGCTCCCCTGTACAGGTTTGGTGTGGGTCGGCTTGCTCGGTTTTGTTGGCTCCTCGCACGGCTTGCATGCGTTGGCAGGAGAATTGCGGCCATCTCCTTGCGTCGCTTGCTTGTGCTGGCGGCGCTGCCCCAGGTACAGCCGTGCGTTGCTCCTGCGCCTTGGCAGCACAGTGGTGATCGCCGCAGGCTATGGCTTGTGTGTACCGGCCGCTATAATCGGGCTTGCCTTCTTGCGTTGCTTTTGTGTTTCGGCAGGGCCGCCCCCGTTGCCGTTACCCGTGGCTTACATGTGTGCTCAATGATGAGGGCCATCTCCTTGCATTGCGTGCGTGGGTTGGCACTCCAGCTGAAATTGCCTCCTTGAGGGGCTTGTGTGCATTGGCGCTGGGGTCACAGTCATCTCGCATTGCTTGCTTGTGTTGGCAGTATAGTTGGGATCGCCTTTTCCTGTGGCTTGCGGGTGTTGGGCACTGTAACAAGAATTACCTCTTTGCACTGCTTCCGTGCTGTCCCAGTCGCCTGTGTTGACACTATAGCCAGGGGTGCTTCCTTGCATTGCCGTCCAGTGTTGGCAGCTCAGTTGCAATCAGCTCCTTGGCGTTGCTTGCATGTGCTGCCACTACAGTCTCAGTCATCTTGTATTGCTTGTGGGTGTCGGCAATGCTGTCCTGGTTGCCTTTGCCCATGGTTTGCTTGTGTTGTCTCTGTAATGAGAGTTGCCTCCTTGCATGCGTTGGCACTGTAATCGCAGCCATCTCCCTGTGTTCCTTACTTGTGTTGGCAGAGCTGTCCTGATGACTGTCGCGCATTGCTTGTGTCTGTGTAGCCATCCCAGTTGCCTCCTTGCACAGTTCGCACGTGCTGGCACTATGGTCACAGCTGCCTCTTTGCGTTGCTTGTGCGTGTCAGCAGTGAAGTTGTGACAGCTTTCTCCCGTGGCTTTAATGTGTCAGCACTGTAATCAGAGATGCCTCCTTGCATTGCTTTCTGTGTGGTGGCACTGCCATCCCAGTTGCCCTCTCCTATATCTCGTATGCGTTGGCACTACAGTCGCAGTCACCTCCTTGCATTGTGAGCGTGTTGGCCGTGCAGCCTGACTCACTTTTTTGTGTTGCTTGTGTGTGTTTGCAGCACTGTCCCAGTCACCACCGTGCATTGCTCACGTGGTTCAGGAAGCCTGTGGTAGCCCTGGTGCTTATTTAGCTGCCCACAGTAGCGTGTGTCCTGATCACATGTTCCTGCTATTACACTGGTTGGACTTTCTGTGCTCGGGATGCTTAAAATCCCCACAAAGTTTGCATGCAAGGCAGTAAGTGTGCCTGCTGTGGAGCAAGGTGCTGTGCAGCAGGATAGCTTGCATGGTAAATAAATAGCTTCTGCTTGTGTGTGGATGGTTAGTGAGCATTAGAAGAGCATGCCTGTGAATAAGAAAGGAGCACGGCTTTTGTGCACAGCTGCTTTGATGCTTTAGGGAGAGGATAGTTGTCTTAGCTGAAGAGCTCATACCTGGATCAGATGGAAAGGAAAAGTTTTTGGAAGCAGTTTTCCCCCATTGTTTGCTTCTGCCCATTTGGAATAGTCCAGATCTGGCCACTGTTGCTCAGATAGAAGCTTTCAGCTTTCGCTGGGGACCCGCTCTCCTTTCATTTTACAGAATGTTTGAGACTCTTTTTTTTCCCCAGTTGTATGAGCCTGGATATAGTTTTAACAGCTGGTGCTTATCTCAGTTTTAAGACCTCATTTAAGTCTTACTACAGTCAGGCTCAACTTACTACTTAGACTCAATCGTATTATGATGATTTAAATTAAGATAATTTAAAACATTTCTTAGGAAAACACAGTGGATCTGCAATGGTGCATGTTTTATTGTAAATGCCATTAAAGAGGTTGTGTTCCCAATTAGAAGGGTAGAATTTACAGATTGTTCCAGGTCTTGTTTCAAGAGGACTACATGAAACAGAAATGCAAAATATGTAGGAAGTAGTGAAGTAGAGAAATTGAGTACACTTATTGGTATCAACCAAATGGATTATTTTTACAAAGATTGAAAGGATTTCTGCCACCCTCTCTGGTTAGCACTGCTGACCCAGTTCTAATGAAAAAGTCTTTTTACAGTGTTTTTAAATGCTGGAATAATAATTTTGAGTTATTCACTCACAAATGTTACTGGAAGACTTTTGAAAGTGGGCTTCTACGTGATCTTTACTCTCTAACAAACTCAAGACAGAAAGGAAGGGTTTTTCTCTGGTGGTTGCACAGTTGCCAGCTGTACCTGTGTCGTAAAAGGAGATGGTACATTTAGCCTTAACGTTCTTTTTTCCCCCCTTCCCCAGTGGGTGGTGAGCAGATAAGTTCAATAGGACGAGGCCTCTGTGTGCTGCTGGGCATTTCTTTGGAAGATACGCAAAGAGAGCTGGAGCACATGTAAGTCAAGTATTTCGTTTTGCCTTGTACTCTTTTATTGGTGCGTTTCTGACACTGAATCGGTGATAGCTGTGCAGTAACCGAACAAATGGGGTGCTCCTGTTGGGAAACTCAAGTTTGCCTGTTAGCTCCTCTTCAGATTTTACCTTGCATACAGCTTTCTTAGTTAGAGTTTTCTTTTTATGTTCCATTAAGGAAAATATGTTTCCATTCCCTGTTTATGTGGTTTTTATCAAGAACAGACTCAAAAAGGAAGGATCAACATGATGGGTCTTTCTGACCTCCCTTTTCAAAATGTCTGTCCTTTTTACTGTATGGATTTACCCCAAAGGACTCCATCCTTCAAAGATGGGATGTATTAGAAACCTCAAACTATTACTTTAGCTTGCACATGATAAGTTTTTCTTCTTCCAAAAGGCTGGATGGTCTTGTCAGTTACTTTTCTGTAAAAGTGAATTGATTTTGGCAGCCTGGAGGACTGGGTCTGGCTATTTTTTCCATGGCCACAAAATACTGTGATCTGACCAGCAAACACATGTAAGAGAGAGTTCTCCAAGGACTTCTTCAGTCTCCTTTGGACTGTTAATCATTGTAGGGTTGACCTCAGTTCTTACGAAATCAAAGAAGAAGAAGGTAATAGAGCTATCTGGTGTCAAGAAGAGGAAAGGCTCAAGCAGTGAAGAGGGAGGAACATGAGCGAGGGTGAAAAAACTTAGCAGATGTGGAAGTGAAGGTAGAGGGTGGGGATGTGATAGAAAGCTCACCAAAGATCTCACGTAAGCGTGTGAAATTTCTAGAGAATTGCAGCAAAGCTGAAGGTATTTGCATTATGACATGCTCCATTGGTTTGCCTTACTGTTTGCCTCCTCAGCGTGTAGCATTTGCTCTAGTGTTGTATCTCATTCCTACCTTGGTGAATGCAAAAGATGCTTCTGAATCTTGCAAGTGGGTGATCCATAGTGTCTGTGCTCTCAACACCAGGTTGTTGTGAGTGGCTGATGCAGGAAAGGCAGGAAGCCAGCATCTGAAAAAAAGGAACGGAAGAAATCAGCTTAACCAGGCTCTTCAAGTCCTCCTAAAGGAAACTTTAGTAATCCTGTAAATGAAACATCAAACATCTTTATCATTAAAACGCAATAGTGACAGTGATTTAAGCCTATGTGCTGGGGTCTTCCAAGGCTTTTGACCATTTGCTTTGTTCAGGAGTCAGTCCTGTTTGTCTCTGACATGGACAAATTGGTAAGGCTGGTTTTTGGTGACTGTGCCTCCAGGGGGTTGCACTAGATGATCTTTAAAGATCTCTTCCAGCCCAAACTATTCTATGATTGATTCTATTCTATGACCATTACAAAATCTCAGCTTTATTTTATACTAACTGCTTTACCTCTGGTGCAGCATTAAAATATCTGGCTGATGGCTGCAATTTAAATGCTTTGTACTTGATATGCTCCCTTGTTTATAGATGCTGCAGATCTGTAGAAGCTAAAAGAAGGAAACCAAAGATGGGAGAGTGGCATGCATGCAGTCTTGTTCTCAAAGTCCAGCCAGAGAACAGGTTGCAAGTCTGCCTGCTGCTTTTCAGGATCCATTTATGAAAGTCTTTATGTCCTCTCTGAGTATTCAAACCAGTAAGTTCTGCTGCTCTGATCCAAAAATCAGCCATAACACAAATACAAACAGGCTCTAGTCACCACTTTGCTGCCACCTGCAGGTCTACCCTGTTCCCTGCCTTCTTCCTGTCATCCTTAGTCAGTAGTTCAAGGGAGATGTTTCTGCCTCTCTGCTCTGCTCTGGTGAGACCTGACCTGGAGTACTGCATCCAGCTCTGGAGTCCTCAGCACAGGAAAGACATGGACCTGTTAGAGTGTGTCCAGAGGAGGGCTATGAAGATGATCAGAGAGCTGGAACACCTCCCCTATAAGGACAGGCTGAGACAGCTGGGATTGTTCAGCCTGGAGAAGAGAAGGCTCCAGGGAGGCCTTATAATGACCTTCCAGTACTTAAATGGGGCTTATAAGAAAAATGGGGGAAGACTTTTAGTAGGGCCTGTAGTGACAGGACAAGGGGTTTTAAACTGAAAGAGGTTAGATTTAGACTAGATATAAGGAAGAATGTTTTCATGATGAGGGTGATGAAACACTGGAATAGGTTGCTCAGAGAGGTGGTAGGTGCCCCATCCTTGAAAACAATCAAGGTCAGGTTGGATGGGGCTCTAAGCAACCTGATCTAGGTGATGATGTTTGTAGTCATTGCAGCTGGGCTTGGCCTAGATGACCTTTAAATGTCCCTTCCAACCCAAACCACTCTGATTCTATGATCCTAATGAAAAAGTGCTGTCCTTATCTGACTTGTGGGGCCAGGTTTGGAAAGAGTGCTAGGAGGTGACAAAGCTGGAGGAATATATGTGAATTGAGTTTCAAAACAACCATAGTTTAGGATGATCTCATTTCACACTGAGTGTGATTTCCCAACGCAGTGGGAGGTTTAAACTTCCCAAAGCTGTTCACGTGTTAAATAATGTTGTCACCCATAAAATCAGATAGTAAAAAGTAAGCTTTCTTACATCCTATGCCATCCCTGTGTTACCCTGTAACTTGCAGTTATTCCTCCTGATCTCATGCTCTGTAAAATTATGATGTTAAGTAATGGTCTGACAATGTTTTGTATGTGTGTAAGGGCTTTTTTGGTTATGGCTCTGCCTAATGTGATGAGATTTCAGTGGTTTAGGAAGCAAGGGACAAGGGGCTATCTTGTTTTGTGGATGCAGGGTGAATATGCCTCTGTCTTCTTTTTTTATCTCACCCTTATGGTAGGCCTTACCTTTTTCTCCTCCTAGGGTTCGAAAGATCTTGAACTTGAGAGTATTTGAAGATGAAAGTGGGAAGCACTGGTCCAAAAGTGTGATGGATAAACAGTATGAAGTGTTGTGTGTGAGCCAGTTTACTCTCCAGTGCATCCTGAAAGGAAACAAGCCTGACTATCACATGGCAATGCCCACAGAACAGGCGGAGTGTTTTTATAACAACTTCCTAGAGCAGCTAAGAAAAGCCTACAAACCAGAGCTTATTAAAGGTAAGGCCAAAAGGTTGGTAAGGTCCTTGATGTGACCAGTGGATCTCATTTGTATGTGCTCTTCCCTGACCACTACTTTCTTTATTCTGCAATTTTCTGCCTGTGTTGCAAAGGAGCTGTCTTTACGTGGCAGTAGAGGAGGAGATGTTACGCTGTTTTCACCAGCAGCCTGATAGAATGATCACTGCAGTCTTCCTCTAGCCAAGCCACCTCCTGGTGTTCCTTTGGAATAGTGTGATGTGTAGGTGTTCTTGTATTGTTACTGGCTGTACAACATGAGCAATGACTCTGACAATGTAACCTAGTGCGACTGCATCTGTGAGAACAAGCTCTGGGGTCAGGCTCCCTCAAAGGCTGCATGTTTTGTGCTGTGCAGGAGAAGTGTTTCTTCTGAGGCATACGTGGTTAGTCAGGCTTGAAGGCATCGCCAGCATATGATGGACAGTGTAGCTCCATCTGTCACTTTAGTTTTACATTCTGTTAAATGGTAATGATGACAGTGGGAGGTGTAATGTGCTACTTGAGAACAGCATTTGATTTAAACTCTCTCAACTCTATGCCATGTATGCAACAGTTTCCTCTTTACTAGAAACTGCCTGACTTGCCCTTGCATTTGTGCTCTATCCACCCTTAATCTTTTCTCTTTGCTTTTCCATTTGCTTTCTGGCCATTTTCATATTTAGACTTCATTTTTTGATACACTTGCCCAGATGACAAGTGTCTAGAAAAGACTCGTTTTTAAATGGGGGCTATTAATAGATAATGGTCAACCTTACTTTCGTTACAAGGAAAATAAGGAGAAAAAGACAAAACTGGTAGCTGGGGAAAGATTTAGAGGCTAATCTCCGTACTGACTCTAGATGAAGGTGATTTATGACACTGTTTTCCAAGGGGGCACAGTGAAATGCACAGATGAAATGTCCATCTTGTGTCATCTTTACAATAGCTTGATATGTTCCTCCAATTAACCATTGTTGATGATAAGTAGTGCATTTCTGATGCCCCTTCCCTGCATCCCTTTTGGTCCGCAACACAGAAAACCTCTGTTGTAATGGCTTTGGAGTATGTGCTATTTGAATCTTTATCTGTGTTATGACAAAGTTAGGACCTATTCCTGTGCCTCTCAAACTAGTAACAGAAATTCCTGGAAAGTCAATGGGAATAAGATTTGCTCTGGTAAGATTTGATCGAGTTGGACCCTTATGTCCTGTTGAACTAAAAGCAAGTGTGGACTTTCTTATTTAACTTAAATGAGGTGTGGAAAAACCAGTATGTCTCTGTATATCTACATCTTTACCCTTGGGCTTTGGAAAATGCTTTGTTTCTGAAATAGTTTCAATCGGTTTATATTTTGACAGCAGCTTTTTGAACTTCTCTTTTCAGTGGATAACAGTTACACACCTGAAATGAACAGCCACTGTTAAGTGCCCATATATTGGCACTGGTTTGCCAGTGCTTCTTGCAAAAAGAGCTTTCACTTCTGCTTTTTTTTTTTTTAACGTTGAAATAATAGATTTAGAAACCCAAGAGTGACTGCCTGTGCTATTGTGTCAGATAACACATGAATTTGAAGCCACTGGCAGCACTGAAACCACCTGTACATTTATAATTTTGCTTTCTTTTTAGACTGTGCCAGTCTAGATTGTGCTGCATCCAGGTCTGTTAGACTCCTGTGGCCAAAGTTTCTGTTGTGCCAGTTGCTTTGCAGGTGGTTTGTTTTGTTTTTTTTTTATATTTGCGTGTTTTATCTTTTTATTTTTGTGCATACAAAGTTTCTGAAGCTTGGTGGTTTTTTATATAGGTGGCTAAGTCCTGCAGGTGCATCAGCTGAGTTTACAGTTTCCCTGAACTGAGGGGTATTAGAGCACGGAGTCTTTACACGTTGGCAGGCTGGATGTGAGTGGGACTGCCTGAGTGTGATTTTAACTTTGTGAAATGATAATAGCTGGGCCATGATTTAGTGTGGCCTCAAAATAGATGGGAGATCTTCCCTGAAAAAGCCCTAAGAAAATCAGAGCCTGACTTGCTGGGGGCTGTCCTACATGCTACTATGTTACAAAGGGTGATGGAAGAACCTCGGGAAGGAGCACAGATGAATGAGCTGGTGGACTATTAAAATAGGCTTCGTGTATCAGCATGAGGCTCTGCCTTCTATCTTCAAAATCTGTACTCATGTGTTTCCCCTACACATACAGAGAGTTGTAGTTATTTGGAGATTAGGGTTTGATTCTCTGGATTGCTGTAGGTGCCCTTCCCTTTGATGTTACAAATTGCTTAATGCATTTTAGAGGAATAATTTAACCATTTAAAGTGGAATGTGCATAGCTGAGTCAAAGACAGATCAATAAATGTCTTGCCCTGTTGCGTAAAAGCCTTATGTTTTCTAGTCCCTATATTTTTTTCAGTAGACTAATTTGGCTGTTGGAAGTTGAGATACTGTGTGTGCCACTGTTGTAGGTGCTGGGCAGGCAGCTCCTTCATCTGGTATCTGGTCTATCTGGAACTTGCCAGCTAGGAGCTCAGAATGATAAGTGTTCCCCGAAGAGAAGTGCAAACCATTCTTTCTCACCCAGAGCAGGGAGGGGGATGTTTGACAAACAGAATCTTGGAGAAGGCTCAGAGCCATGGTTCCTAGTTTCACACAGATGTCTTAAGACTGCAGGTGGACACCCATGTCTGAAAAAGAGGAGGTTGCATCAGATGTCCTCACTTGTCTTGCTTCAGGGCTTTCTTGGTGTGAAATTTGTTCTTAAACACCTCATTCCACTCTGAGGAGCAGAGCTGGTGAATGCAGATCTGAGTACTCTGTTGTCCAAGCTAATATGACAAAAACAGGCCTACCAAGTCTTCTCCTTGTATGTCAGGGTCTTCACTGTCTGCCTTGAATGTGAATGCAGCCTTCTGAGCCAGTAAGGATTAGCATGGTGAAGAGTATGAAATATCTCACTCCCTTAATAGCATCATCTGAGTAAATGTGACAGAACTGTTCCACAAGGAGGAGTTTAGTTCAGATTAAGGTTTGGAGCAAGTTGAAAGCAGAATTACTTTCTCTGATTAATTCCCTTCATGAGTGTTGTCAGTCTGGAATAGGTGCTCTTATCTTATGCACAGGGGTTAATTAGAAATAACTTTCCAAGTAGAGAAGCTTAGAACTAACTTCTCAATAAAACTAGTGTGAAGTTTCTAGGTTGTGAGGCTTGAGATATGTCAAAAAATATTCTGAAAGTAAATTATATCTCATTTTCAAGTCTTTACATCTCATACATGGCTTGTCTGTCTCATCTCAGATAAAGAACTCCTTTGCCTCTGAGGAAGGCATACATGGCAGACTCTTAAGGGAAAAGGAATTTGAAGACATGGATGTTCAGCACAATAAACTTGTCACTTTAATTATACTTGTAGGATCCTATTTAATTGCAGAGGGTGTTGCAAGGGGGTGACTTGATCAGTCAAGAAGTCTTAAAGTGGGGAAGGGTGCTTAGTACAATGAAGACCACTGTGGTACAAAAATCAGAAAAAAAGAAATAGTATTTAAGGGTGAGTTCCTAGTGTCTCCCATGGACTGTACAGGGTCATGTGATAAATTTAGCCAAAGTTGCTGGGCTTGCAGGCAACATCCAAAGAGGGTGGATTCTTTCTCCTTCTTTCCTTCTGACTGAAAACTGAAAATCAGTATGGACAGGGAGATGGAAGAGATGATGTGCTCAGTTTCCCTGCAGTCCTGTGCAGAGGAGGAGTGTGATCACATCAGAGTTTCAGGAGTTGCATTTAGGGGCAGAACAGTCAACTCCTTTGCAGCCTGTCTGTCTGAACACTGCAGAGGTGATGTGTTCCACTGGTTTGCTCTTAAATGAATGCAAAACGCAGTGGTACCACAGATGTCAGTCTGTTTTAGGGGAGTCGGGCTTGTCTCTCAACTCAGGTCTTCAGGAAACCACCATACACAGATGAAAAATGCCTCCTCTGACAGATTATATGAACTAGGACAAGGGAAGGAAAGCAGGAGCACGTTTTTGAAGCAGGCAGCCAGCACTGAGGAGATTCTGCTGAAGAAGCATCTTTTCCTAAAGAGGGATTAGGCATTGATTTAAGAAGAACTTGTGCAACTAGGTGTTAGATTTCCCTTGTTCTTTCAGGCAAGACCAAACCCTAAAGCTGCAGGGGAAAAGCTGTGTTCTAGTGAGGGTGCTTCTTAAAAGGAGCTGTGGGGACCAATGGACTGCTAGAACCTTTTGATTTTGTCGTATAAGGGAACTGTCAGCACAAAAATCCAGAAGCATCCCATGAGGAAAACACTGTGCAGGGACCATGGCCCCTGAAACTACAGAACAAATCAATTTATGGTAAGAGAGGTTGGCAGCGGCTTTTGACAACATCACCTTTGCAGCATGCTTGAAAGCTTGAAGATGAGGGTGTGTGGTGGTCCACAAGACATTGTGGATTGAGACCAATAAAGGGATTTTGGAATGTGTGAAGAAATTCTCCCTCAATTGGCTTTTTAAATCCTTTGAGCAAATGAGGTTGCTGAGACTGAAATCTTCACTGCCTTTCATACAGTGATGGTTGCAAGGTTCTGGGACTCTTCCTGTCTTTGAGAGGAACATCTGGAAGGGAGAGGCTATGGAGGAGGGCAGTGTTAACAGACATTTCTGTTTTAAGTATTGCTGCTGTTAGCTCTTGAACTTTCTGAGCTGTGATTCACCTTGACCTGTGCTGACCTTGGGTCAAAAGACGGGAAGTTTGAGGAGAATGGGAGGGAGCCGTTATTGAAAAATATCCCTTGAACAGTAATTCTGATGTTGAAACAAGATAGAAGGTGCTTGTGCCATAAGAGTGCTTTGAGTGTTCTTGTAAAGGTGGGGGCTTACTTGACCATTTCACCAACCTTTGAAAAAAAGGGGCTTGTGAAGGTTCTTTATGCACTCTATGATAGAGAGTGCAAAATACAGTCCTTTTCTGAGAGTAAAGTACAGCAGAGGGGTGATAGGATATGTAGAGAGCTATTTGAAAAGCTGTGGTCCCACTAATAAAGTTTAATATGGTATTTTTTGTTTATTATTTTATTAAGGAAAGATGTATTAGTTCTGACTGGTTTATGTGGTTGGCATATGGGTACCTCTCTTCCCGTATATGCTGTAAATAGAACAGCAGCTCTTAGGAGCAGCAGCTCAAGTAGTGTCTGTTTGATCTTCCTAAAGAAGCAATATAGCCACTTTCTAAGAGTGTCAGTAGCTCCTTCCCTTGTTTTCTGCATGAAGGTACAGAGTCTTGTTTTATTGTGCTTGTCAGATGCAGAAACTGCTTTTTTTCTGTGCAGGAAACAGTTCTGTGAGATTTCTATGCTGCAGTTGGTATTTGTAGGAGTCTCTTAGATAAAGTCTTTTGCTAGAGTCTCTCATAATATCACATTATGGTAGCTAGACTTCAGACGTGCAGATACAGGTAACCAAAAGCAGCAAGCATTCATCAAGCTTTTATTTTTCAACTGAGAGTCATTTAAAGGCATCTCTGAAAATGTGTGTCTGCGTGATTCACCAGTGAAACCATAAGCTGCAGGTTTAGGGAAAAACCACCTGGGTTTTCCCTGCAGGTTCTCATCTGTAATGGATGGTAAAGGGTTTGAAAACTGCTGGAAAATTATAATCACTAGTTTTTTGATTGCTCTGACATCTCTTCTCAGCGGGACCCTTTACATGTTTCAGGCTTCTGCAGATTTATAAAATGAGAACAAATCTCTTTGATTTTTCTTTTTTTTTTTCCTACTTGCTTGGTAAATATTTTAATCTTATAAATTTTGTTAACGGACCTTCATCCTGATTAGCCAGGAAGGGGTCCAGGATGAGGCTGTAGGTGCTGTTTTTTCTCATGTGAGTGCTTAGTGTGTCTTTGTTGATGTCTGTGCATCTGGCTGTGTGTATGTCTGTACATGTGTGTGTGTGGCCTATGTGTGTTTGTGAGTGTGTGCCCGCTGGGAATACATGCTCAGCCTTGCTACTGCTTGGCCCTGGAGGTGTGCAGCTTTGGCAGCCATGCCTTTTTTGGGTTTCTAGATTAAACACAAGCAACATTTCTCAGCCCATGTGAAACACTGAAGAAGGTTGGTTTGATCAGAGGTGCCTGTGTAAGAGACAGTGAGCTGGGACCCTGGGCACGCATTCTCTTCTGCAGTTTCCTTTGTGGGACAGAAGACATCTGAGGAGTACAGCTAGTAAAACTGTGCAGCTTTTTGTTTAAAAAAATCACCTTCCTTTTCATGGAAATACTTCCTTGTATCATGCTCTTGCTCCCTTCCCATTGGTGTTTCTGTTCCTGTGACTCGTCAGTGGTTGGTCCAGGAACGTTTTCCTTGGCCGCTGGGCCATTGGCAGCAGCCTCTGGTGCAGTGTTAGAGTTTTTGGCTTTGCCAGAGCTTGTATCTCTAGCTCATGGAATGGCTTGTGGCATGCAACCTTTGGAAAAGCACTTGGGCAGTAGATGAGTTGTGATAGGGCTCATATGTGTTGGACAGGCTTGAACATGCCTTTTGTTTTTCCTTTTTTTTTCTAAGTAAATAACAGACTTCTCTCTGACTTAGAGGATGTGACAGAGAGAGACTGAAAACTCTTTTTATGTATCTTGTTTTTCCTTTCAGTAGCACATTTGGTAGATATTTTGGTATGTGTCGTCCTTCTAAGAGCCCTCAGCAATTTTTGTCTCCCCTTTTCAGATGGCAAATTTGGTGCCTACATGCAGGTACACATCCAGAATGATGGTCCTGTTACAATAGAACTGGAGTCCCCAGCTGCCACTGTTGACCCTAAACAGGTAAGTGAGCCAGAAGGTCTGTTTGGAAAGGATGGGTGGTTAAGCTGTGCCTCCTCTGCGGATCTGTAGCATTCCTGTAATGAAACCTTTTCTTAGGCATGAGGACCTTGTGCTTCCTGTGTGTCCTCTGAAAAGTTAAATAATTGCATTTTTTTCTTCAGTTCCCTGGCTTGTTGGTAGCTGCCTGCTGTCCTGGTAAAGGTCGTGTGCGTGTAATGCAAAGCAGCTTTTTAACAGTTTATTCCTGCTCATGACTCTTTGGCTATGTTTTTAATGTGTCTGGACCTGCCTCCCCCCTTTCTTTTTTTTTTAGTGACATTTCTTAACATTTAGGGGCTTTTGCACATGAGTGGCTGGATAGAACGATTAGCTGGAGAGCTGCCTCTTTCTCCAAAATGAGAGAACGCGGTGCCAGAGCGTGTCGCAAATTTAAGTCCTGAATTGAAGTCTGGAGTGGAGAGGAGAGTTAGCTCTGCTGAGAAACAGCACAGGCTATGCTGAAACCCAAATCTAGTGATGAGGTTTTATCATCCTTTAAACAAAACAGTTACCAGCTTTCCAGGTGGAAAGAGAAGGGGGAGGGATTGTTATTGCCAGCTATGCTTCAGTGAGGCCACACACACTCTGTTTGTGTAACACTCCCTTAACCTTGTTAAAATTGTTATTGCAGTTTATAAGAAGGGCATGGGGGAAGAACCAGGAAACTACAAACCTAACCTCAGTACTTGGAAAAATTACGGAGAGGATTATACTATTGAAAGGTATTTAAAGGACAATGCAATCATCAGGCACAGTCACCACAGGTTCACAAAGGAAAAGTCACAGAATCACAGAATTGCTGTGGTTGGATATTAGTCCTGTCTAATTAGTTTGTTAGCCTTCTATGATAATGTCACTTGCCTCATGGATGAAGAAAAGGCGATGGATGTAGTTTTTCTAGGTTTTAGTAAGGCTTTTCATGCTTTTCATGGCATCCTTCTGGACAAGTTGTCGAAGTGTGGGATGAGCAGACTCACAGTGCACTGGGTGAAGAACTGGCTGAAGGGCAGACCTCAGAAGGTTTTAATGAATGGGTCTCCATCTGACTGGTGAGCTGTCACCAGCAGTGTTCCTCAGGGCTCAGTTCTAGGGCCAGTTCCATTTAATCCTTTTATCAATGATCTGAATGCAGGAGTTGAATGTACCATTAGTAAGTTCACGGATGATACTAAACTGGGAAGTGCTGTTGATTGTCTCAAGGGAAAAGAAGTCTTGCAGAGTGTTCTGGATAGATTGAAACAGTGGGTAATGATCATTGGCATGAAGCTTAACAAGAACAAATGCTGGATTATGCAACAGGGATGAACTAATGCTGGACACAAGTATAGGCTGGGGGAGGAGTGACTGGAGAGCAGCCCTGCAGAAAGGGATCTGGGGGTGCTGACTAGCAGCATGCTCAATAGGAGTCAACAGTGTGCCCCAGCAGCCAAGAGGGCAAACTGCATCCTGGGGTGCACCAAACAGCATCACCAGCCAGTCAAAAGAGGTGATTATCCCACTGTACTAATCACTGGTGCAGCCCCACTTGGAGTACTTTGTGCAGCTCTGGGCCCCACAATTCAGCAAGCTTATGAAGGCCCTTGAATGCATCCAGAGCATGGTAACAGAGCTGGTGAGAGGGCTGGAAGGAATGTCCTGTGAGGAGTGGCTAAGGACTTTGGGGCTTGTCTAGCTTGGAGAAAAGCAGGCTGAGGGATGACCTCCTTGCTCTCTACAGTTTCCCGAGGATGGGAAGTGGAGAGGGAGGTGCTGAGCTCTTCTCCCTGGTATCCAGTGATAGGAGTCTGGGAATGATTCAGAGTGTCCAGAGGAGTGCAGACTTGACATAAGGAAGCATTTCTTTCCTGAGAGGGTGGTTGAACACTGGAACAGGCTTCCTAGAGAGGTGGTTGATCCCCCAGGCCTGTCAGTGTTTAAGAGGCATTTGGACAATGACCTTGATAATGCACTTTAACCCCTGAAGTGATCAAGCAGTTGAACTAGATGTAGGTCCCTTCCAACTGGAACTCAACTATTCTATTCTATTCTATTCTATTCTATTCTATTCTATTCTATTCTATTCTATTCTATTCTATTCTATTCTATTCTTTCTAGCTGTAGTTTGTCTCATGTACAATGATCCTACTAAATTACCTGACCAGTTGACCTGCAAGACAAAATCACTTTGCTGATCAGCTCTGTCCTTGAGTTGCCATCCAACCATCACTCTTCTGAATTAAAAATCAGACATTTGAGTTTTTCAGTCAGCCTTGTATATTTATACCTGCTCTTTTAAAGCCTACTTGTAGGTTCTGTGATAACTGCAGTGCAACTCATGGCTGTAATTGGTGAGAATTATGCATTTCCTGGTAATTTTGCATATCTCAAAATATCATACTAAAGACATTTGGAGGGAAAAGATTATGGGAAAGCCTAAAGAAGCATCTCTTGTTGCCTTAAATAGCTAAGGTATCTTGTTTTGGAGTCTGTTTCATTTTACCTCCAAACTCTGTTCTGTATCCTTTTGTTATGTTTTAGCCTCTGGAAGATCTACATCTGGTCTTGGTCTTTCTGTGCTTTAGCACAAAGGGATCTCAGCCCAAACTGTGCATAATTAGCAGCAATGAGGAATGATGCACTTGCATCCCTGCTTGGAGGAATTGAGCTGTTGCCTGATAGCCTGGGAAATAGAATCTGCAGAAAGCTGGATGGCAGAGAAGTGGAGTGATTTGATGTCCCCTTTGAACAGTTCATCAACACTCAAGAAAGTCATGGCCCAGTGTTTTCAGGTGTCATGTTTATGGTATAGACTTGTTAAGGCCCAGGTTTAGTTGTGGTTCTTGTGGCAGTATTGACCCTCTGCTTTTGCCACACCAGCATTTTGTGAAATAGGAAAAGATGTATTCCCTTCCTTTCATGTTTACTGCACAAATTCTCCATGCTCTTGGCTTGCTGTGTCCCAGGTGCAGGCAGCCATATCCTTTGTAGAGCAGCATTTATTGTGGCCTGCAGCTGAGGGCATTAGTGGCCAGGATGGATGGCAGCATTGTATCTTGCTGCCTCTTACTATGAGATGGAGCCCTGCGGTGTCTTGGTCTCTAGGACAAAGCTGGTGACCAGTCTATTTTTGTTCAAGCAGGATAGTGGGAATCATTGATGTAAGAGTAGGTGGACCACTGAAGGACAGCACAGGCAGTTTCTGACTGAAATTGAGAGCACCAAGAGAGCTTTTCCCTCTGCTGTCCTGCGTCTGGGTGTAAAACAACCCAAGAGGAATTACCATGGCATGTTGGATTTTGCAAGTTTCCATCTCTTTCTTGGGGAACATTGGCTTATTTAAGAGTTCTGCCCTCACAGTTGCCTGCTTTTCCCATCTGACAGCACCTTCCTGGTGATCTTAACATGGGCTGAAGACTTGGAAGGATGCTGGTTTTCAAATTGCCTGACATAAATTCCCTGTTTAATGTGAATGATTCTGCTTCAGTCTTGCCTGCTGATTGCCTTCTTTTCCTCCTTAAACCTGTGCTTAAAGCACTGTCATTTATCCTAAGGTAAGGTTACACCAAGTATCTTCCTGGTGAGTCTGTGCCTGAACCCTCTGAAAAGGAGCACAGACAGAGTTGTCCTGTGGGCTGAGTGGGTTCTGGGCAGTCCTTATCTGAGAATGAGAGTGATGTCAATTTGCTTACCCTCCTCCTGCAATGTGTTACCCACATACATTTCATGAGCCATCCTCAGTTTCATCTCGTTACGAGTCCTGACGTGGGGGATTCTGGTTTGTCACAGAAATGGATGAGCTCTTAGAGTGGCACAGACGCTGAAAATGTGACCCATCTGTGCATGCCTTGGATGCCCAAAGGATTTAATCTATCCCATGTTTCAATGAACCCCATTTACTTGAAAATTGGCAGCTCTTTTAACTGTTACTGGGTATCTTTTCCAGCTCATATTGGGACCTTAACACACATTGTCAGAGACGCTGCTGATTCTGACACTGTTAGGCATCTTTCTAGATATTATTTGACATGTGTTCAGTCTTCTCTCTCCCACCACACAAGATGTGGAATGAGGAAGAAGCAGTTTAAATTTGACATTCTCTTCTCTCCTCCTTGCCTGTTGCCTTTTTTTTTTTTTTTTTTGCTGTCATGCAGTCTGTTGATTTGCTTGTAGCATGGGAACTGAGGTTTAGAGGTGGTGTGGTTATATCTTTTATTTTCTGCTTTAGCAAGAAGAGATAAATAAACCATCCTGCAGTGTTTAACGTGATACTAACAGAATGAGATTAGACAAATAATTGCTGGTGACTAGCTCTGTTGTGTCACTGGATGTGACAATGAAATACCTCTTTTTTGTGTTTGTGGTTGTAATTGGTAATCTGATCTTTGTAATTCCTTAGCAATGTAGTTAGTAACAATACATTTGAATTAATTGGTTTGGATTAATTAATTGGATGGGTTAATAGGATTAAACCAAATGTATTTTAGTGTTCCTTGTGCTATGCAGGTAGAAATAAATCTCAGAGTTAATAATTAAAATAAAATAAAAATACCCTCCTCATACAGCAAATGTAGCAAATTTCTGTCCTGCCTTGATGAAGTTTGTTGCGATCATTGCTGAGATGAGGTTAGCTGTGCCCAGAATGCTTTCTGTGTTTACATCCTGTTTTGCACGAAGTTGAGGAGATGTACTTTGTATTTTTCCATGGGAATTTGTAGTCAGTAGTAGAAGAAGCCAGACAGAAATGGAGCAGGAAGAGGTTTTGGAGGATGCCTGGGAAGGTGACATGGTGACAAGTCAAAAAAGCCCCTTCAACTTTGAAAGCATTATAGGTAATTATGGAATTCAGATTGGAAGTATAATGTGCATTTTTATTTCTTCTGCTAGGGGAAGTGGCATAGCAGTTTCAGTGTTTAATTCATATATTCTAATTAGACAGGGAACTCTCTGGGTCTATTTGTTCCTTTACTGTCAAGAATGAAATCAGCTACATTTTAAATCATATTTTGGTTATATATTTTGTGCACTGTAGTGGGAGGGATAAGCAGATTGAAAGCATTAGAGCAGATCTGTGTATCTGAAACCACATTTTGGAACTGGACACTGTAGTGGGAGGGGTAGGAATCATGAAAGCATTGGAGTGGATCTTTGTTGCCAAATCTGCCAGTACTGGCACTGAAAAGTAGCAGGCACACACTTTATCAATATGAGGAGCAGGCAATAATGTAATGCCCCTTGCACATGTCAGTGTTTGGAATGAGAGGAACTTCTCAAGACTGACATTTAAGTAACTTACATTTTTAAATGGCAGGAGGATCTTGATGATAGAAAATCCTTTAAATGCATTCCACATTAATATTCAATCATTTATGCCTTAAAAAACTTCTTACAACTGTGTAGCTAAAAGTGATCCCTCTGCTGAACATGGAGAAAAAACATATCTAGTATGTTAACTTTTCTATCACTTTTTGGTTAGAACATTTTAATATAATCATAGAATGTCTTGGTTTGGAAGGGACCTTAAAGATCATCTAGTTCCAACCCCGGTGCCAAGGGCAGGGGCACCTCCCACTAGACCAGGGTGCTCAGAGCCTCATCCAGCCTGGGCTTAAACACTTCCAGGGATGAGATATCCACAGCTTCTCTGGGCAACTCGTTCCACTGTCTCACCGCCCTCATAGTAAAGAACTTCTTCCTAATGTCCAATCTAAATCTACCCTGCTCTGCTTTAAAAACATTGCCCTTTGTCCTATTACCACATGCCCTTATAAAAAATGTAGCTGAAAGTGTTTTCAATTCCCCAGGTATGGTGTTGCTTCAGCTTGCTTTTTCATTTTAGAGAGGATGGTTGTCTTGGAACTGTTTGATCAGTAGCACAGTCCTAATGCGGCTGGTGTCAAATATTTTATGACATTAAACTATGGTAAATGACTGTACAGTGAGGGCCTGTGTCTGCAGCAAATGATTTTTTGCCACTGGCTTTGAATTTGGTTTTTGTCACCTAGTTTTTCTTCCTTCCCATGTGAACTTACGCACTATAAACTACCGCTCTCTCCTTGGCACCATTGCTGACATTTTTTGTAGGTGCTACGTTGCCGCCTTTGATGTTTCTCTTCTTCCAGTTGCATTGGTTTTGGGCTTAATTTGAAGATACAAATCCAAAACCTCTAATTTCATTTTCTTATACTAAAAGTTTTGGTGAGGAAGGTACACCAAAGGGAGCTCAGCCAGTTATCTAGATCATTGGTGTTAAAGAGCAGTTGAAGAAAATGAGTGGGGAAGCCATGCAGCTGATAAACTGCTTGGCTAGGGAATGTTCCAAGCCCCTGGGCAGTGAGTTAGACCAGGCTGACTGATGAAGGGCTGGTAGCACTTTTCTCACCTGAGGCTTTGGGCTCATACAGTGTAACTTCATTGTGTGCTGCTCACATTTCTTCTAGGAAGAATGTATATGAGGTATATATATTTATATTTTATATTTATGAAGCATATGATTCCTTGCACTAGCTGCAAGAATAGGAGAAAAGGATTGTGTCTTCTTCTCAAAGAGAAAAAAGCTCCTACTAATACTTTGATCGTAAGTCTAAGGTATAGGTATGTGGAAAGGAAAAGGAAAAAAACAGATGATCTGCCATTTCCTTCAGAGATTGTGAAGACTACCCTGCTTCTGTCATGACCTTTCCATTGATTTATTTTTGCAGTATACCTCCGATAATCAGTTTTTCTCAGTGCTATCCTTTGCTTAGTGGCATTAGTATTAAACTGCTAGATTGGTAATGCCCTATGGCAGTTTGAAGGATTGGTCTGTTCCTGAAATGTCACCTGTCCTTAAAGTTCTTGTGATTTATAGATATATATTTAATATGAAATTGTGGCAGCTTGGCACACCACTACTGAAATTTAAAACATACATCTGCAGATCCTGTTGTGGTTTGAGGCTCCAGAAACATGAAAACTGACACAGATTTTCCAGCAGACTGCTAACAAAAAAAATTATTTTCTTGGTGTTACTTCTTGCTGGAGTTATTTGTGGCTATCACAAAAAGGGAGGCTGTCTGTAGAGCAGCAATCAACCTCTACGTACACACTGACGCAGGGAAAAAGGAGAACACTGGGTATGTTTCTGTATTCAGGAAGGCAGAACTTCAAGGAAGGCCAACACTAAGGCATTTCTGAATGTGCAAAATTAACTTCAGCAAAGCAAACAAACTGGAGAGTTATTAGCATTTTCAAGTGGGGGACTGGGTGTGCCAGTTTGCTTGCATATTTTTGCTAGAGCAAATTGATTGCAAAAGTGATAGGACTTAGTATTACAGCTGGCATAACGGCAAACATTTCTGCCTTGGTGAAACCTCCTTTCACGATGCAGTCTAGCTTTCCACTGTAAGTATTCAGTTTTTAGAATTTCATGCCTCTGGTATCCTATTAAATTACATCAAATAAGCTGTCAACCCTAATGTAAATTTTGACCTTTTCCAAAACTAATACTCTATGTATTACTCTATATATGTCAGTCTGTTGGAGATGAAGCAGTGTCCGTGCAGTTTGAGGTTGTTAGTTCATCACTTGTGTCTCAGCAATGAAAAATATCTGTATTACAATGTGAGAAAAGAAAAGTTGCCTTCTGTGGACTGAGGAGTCTTGCATTTTTATGTGTGTTCACGAGGGAGATGGTCTTAAACACTCGAGATGTTTCAAGACATTTCTGACTTCTTTCACGCTTCAGAAATTCATCTGTTGGGTCAGACCAGGTATTGATCCCCAAAGCACAGGTTTGGACTGCTGGCAAAGGACCATAAAGGACTTCTGGCCAGAGTTGTAACACAGAGTGATTCCAAGGTTCTGTGGCTTTGAGGTAAAAGGAATGACACATACAGGTTTACATTATTTTTCATGTGAATTTTCAGCCTCAGTTACTCCTGTTATGTCTATAGTTAAGATTGCTTTAATATATCGAGGGTCACTGATTCTAATCCTGTGCATGAATTTTTGCCTAGATGCAGCATGTTATATAGCTCAACGTGTGAGGTATCTGGTCTTGGGTTATAAATGTGAACATTTCAGTGCTTGTGCACACGTAACTGCTATGCACTGCTGACCAGCCCAGCATTACATCTTAGGCAGATGTAGTATTTTTGCCCTGAGACAGTGCTGCTTCTGCTCTAAGAAGCCTGCATGTTGAACACTTAGGAGCCTTCCAAGATGTCCCAGAAAATAATGAATCTTGGTTTATAAATGTAAAGCTGAGTTAGAGACTTTCTGTACAGGTGCACCATCTCCACAGCTAGCCAGCAAACATCGTAAGGCAGTAGCCACAAACAGCTCGTGATATTTCTGTAGATGAGATGATGAGTATGGAAGACACGCTGTGGTTATATGGACAGCATTTAATGATATGTTTCATTGAACCAGACTTGTGTGTCTGTTTCTTTATTCACTGTAAAAAAGTTAACTGTTGTAAGTTTTTTTTAAACTCAGTGGCAGGCCTTTTGTGGTGGAGCATATTCCTGTAACACATCCTTTTGAATTACTCAAGCACCTTATAAGCACAGAAGTGAAAAAATGAGAGATGTGTAATTCTTTTGTTGCCTGTATAATAACAATAAGACTGTATATTTTGAGTACAGAGAAATGCATTTTAATCTCTGTGTCTGAACACAAAGTTGTGTCTTAGACTGATCACAGTGTATGCACAGATTGGATAGCATGTATGTATATGTTTATGTCCATAGGTACACACAAATTGTCACCTGTTTCAGTATTATTTGAGTTTTAGATGGATGAAACAGTCCATAAATGAACTTTACCTTCAGTTTGTTATAATTAGAAAAGTAAATCCTGTTCATATGAGACATGGATTAGTACAGTTTATCAAATTATCTTCTTGCATTATCTAAATGAACTTTTGTCATTTTTCTTCAAGCTGGGTGAATACTGCTGTCAGGTCATGACAACCTGGGAGTTGTTCTAAATATTCCAAGGTTATTCCTTCTCCTCTCCCCCCCCGAAATCTGTTAGAGATGTTGGACTGTGAGGAGGAGACGTAGTTGAGTAGTTGTAGTTGAGTTTTGAGTCTGCTACAGAGACAGACGTGAAGATGGATTTTTCTCTGTGTTTCTGCTGTTTTGTTTGTCCTCTGCACTACATTATTCTCAAACTAATTAGCTGCAGAATTAGGTAATTTAGGAGGTCCTTCATGATAAATATATATGTAATAACTTTGGAGACCATCTGTTGCATACTGCTTACTCTAGGATATGAATGCTAGTCCTGTTTCGAGAGAGAATATGGTCCCTTTGGACATCAGACTATATGTGCATTTATATCTTTATCTTTATATTTATAAAACTTTATATGTAACTCTATATACTTCAGAAGTCTTAGTAAGAATGCTATTTGTTGCCAAGACCACGTTGAGAATTGGCCAGTATAAGCATGTTTGAAACAATAATATGACATGCTAGTATATATTGAGCTATTTCAGCCTCTATATGTAAATTACATATGAACAAATACACATTATGAATGTGGATTCTGTGTTGCATAACAGAAGTTCACAGCATGAATACACGACTGTTTTTCGTGTTTTGGAAGTCCAGGGTTAGCTTTAGTTGGTTCGCTTGCAGCCTTTGCAAAGATAAAGGTAACTCAATTTAAACTACTGGCGTCATGTGTCTCAAGCCTTTTTCTTCTCTCAAGCAGTAAGAAACACTAGTTAGAGAAGAGGGAGTATCATGTCAGTCAATAATCACATTGTTTACAGAAACAATGAAGTTTAATGGAGTTCTAAGGTACAGAACTGTGAGGGAACGGAAATTTTTTTGAGCATCGTTATTGCTGAAAAAGGGTCACTGTTAGGAGCTTCAGTGCTGCAGTAAAAGAACAGGGTACAGAGTGCAGCTGCTGCTTATAGGTTTGTTGCAACAGATTTGACTGTGGTTTGGGTTGATTGCAGCTGCTGCTTATGGGTTTGTTGCAACAGATTTGACTGTGGTTTGGGTTGGTGTTGGGGCATACTTTGCAATTACTGAGTACTAGGTTGAGGGTCAGTGAGAAATGATGAACATGCATTACCTGCTCATGTAGTTATTTAAATGTGTGCAAATCTGTGTTTTGAAACTGAGGAACTGTGCTTTTCTGGTACATCTGTGTACCATGAAGGTCACTGAAACCCCAGTTATGATTTCAGCAGCCCCAATACCATTTGCAAAAAAGAAAACCCAACTGCATGGACGCCATGAGAGTACCATTAGATAATGCTGAGCACCTTTGATACTAGGGGCTCACAAGCTTTCGTTTCCCTGCCTGCAGGTGCACTCACTGTCTCAGTTAACCTGTAACATTCGTATGCTGTGTATATAGGCTTGTTGGCAGAAGAGCAGCATGCACGTTGTCAGACCTGGGAGTTAAAATATTGCCTGTGTCATGCCTGACATGTTTGTTGCATCTATGCATGTGACTTGAGGACTAGATCATGCTAGATAGGTACTTCACACTCTGTCATTTCAGTAAAAATAAACTATTTTTAGTTTTGAAATACCTGGCTAAAAATATTCTGTGTTAGATCATGTGTGCAAGGGTTCAAGGAGGGTGTGTTATGTGGGATAAGGTATAAGGGGATGTTGTGCATCCTCCAGGGCTCTGCAGTCCGTGCTCTTAGCTCTTACTGACTGGGTGCCCAGATTTACATTTTTGTATGCATCTTCCATGAGCCCATCTAATTCATAATCATCACACATAAGCTATCTTATTTTATTCTATTAAATTTTCACCGCAGAAGAGATCCTCTGGCCATGAAATTATGACTAGTATTCTTTACCTTGGGGAAATTGTGGAAGCAGTAGAGAAAATCAGTGGATTACAGAAATTACCCATTGAATAAGCTACACAAAGTGTAATTATCTAAGTGTCCCCAAAACTTAGTGCAACCTGCTTCTCTGAAAAATGGGAAAGAGGCGTAGAAGTGACAGGGATATGCAACTTGGTTTGACTTTTAGTAGCATTGAAAGCATTTCTACTGAGAGGTGGCAAGGCAGCGTTAGCTGGGGGTTTTATCCAAGCTGATTTGAAGTGGTTATTCTGTATCCTAGGTGATGCTAAGGCTCATACATCTCTTTCTCTGGATAAAAATAAAATAAATTTATTCTTGTGTCCTGGATGGCTGAACTTGGGATACATCTGTTGCCAGCAACACCAGTTTGAAACTACAAAACTGCCACTTAAGAACCAAAACAGGAGGACTTCGCTGGATTCCAGCTCCCCCTTTTGGTCCTTGTGTTTTGGTCTTCCATGTTTGCAGATGGTGTTGCATGGAGGAGGAATCCTGGAAAGCTGATCCTTTGAATATGTGCATTTTTTTTTTTATACGCGGGTGGTGATGTTAGTGTGTTACGATATTTTACTGTCTGCTCCAAATTGCTGAAATTCTAAGCCTTGGGCTTTTCTTTTGGTGGGTTTTTTTTGTTGTTTTTTTTCTTTGTGTGTGTGTGTGTGGTTTTTTTATTTGTTTTGTTTTTTTCTTTTCTGTTTTATTGATACATGTATTGGTGTTGTAGATCTGAGTTGCAAGTTTTATACAAATGCTCATGTCTGATTTTGTAGAAAATTATTTTATTCCATGAAGTGTTTTCTCGCTCTCCTTACTTTATGAATAGCTGACAAAACTTGAAAAACAACAACAAAGAAAAGAGAAGACCAGAACCAAGGTGCCCTCTGAGTCAAGTAGAGAAAGAAGTGCCCCCCGTAACAAGGATGACCCCAGTGCAAGCAGTGGAGCAGAAGGAGATGTGTCTTCGGAAAGAGAGCCTTAGCTCATCCAAAGCAGGCCTCAGGTTTGGCTTTTCCACTCCTCTGTAAAGCTGTGTCCTCCTGTTTGGCTGTCTCTAATGCTGGGTGCTTTACTGAAGCAGCACAAAGCAGAGAGCTGTGTTAGGGAAGTGCTGAAAGGTGAAATTCTGATAGTCCTGCTGGTAGGTAGCCTCTGATTTTATCTGCAGTCAGCACAGCAGAATGTAGAAGTGGGTGAAAACCCATTCCTAGCTGTGTGCTTGGCTGGAAATGTGTACCCATGAGTTCGGCCCAGCCATGACTGTTTCCAGACTGACTCAGGAAATCTAAAATTTTAGTCTTATGACACAGCAGTGACTTAGCTCAGAGTTCTGCTTTGTGCTCTTTAGAGCAGAGATACATGGTTATGTTTCTCTGTCTTTTATCCAGCAGGCAGGTCACTCTGGGATAGCCTCCACCATTTGTAATACCCAGAAAACACTTCCAGTCCCCAGGAATGGAAGTGGAAAAAAAATGTTTCCTTTAAAATAAGGACCTTTAAAATGAAAGGTTGGAGACAAGCCAAAACTACAGCTTCCTATTGTGGTTCCTACTCCTCCCTCCTCAGTTTGTTCTTTCCAGGATAACTTGATCACAGGCTATTTCATATGCCTTCACCATCTAATGAGAACATTTGGCCGGGCATTGAGAGCCAGACTTGCTGCTTGAATTCAGTATTAGAACTGGGATTTTCTCTCCCTGCAGGCACTTGGCCTGCAGGACATGCCTGGCCATGAGTGAATGGAATTAGTCTGAATATAGACCTGAATCCTGGATTATCTACATATGTAGATATGTATATATCACACTTTTCCAATCAGTTTTAATTCTTCAGGACACAGCTTTCATTGTTTTCCTTCCCGCTGCCTTGCCCTGAAAAACTACATTGCTGTTTTTGAACTTTCAAAAATGTCCGAGCTCTGAAGAAAGTATTTTTTCCCTCACCTGCACACTGAAGCCCTGAACTTTGCAAAGTTAAGGTCTAACCTTTCTCTCATTTTTCTGTCCCTAGAGTTCAGTCTGGCTTGTGATCTATATAGCTCAGTACCATGCATTGCTCAGAAAGTTGCCTCTCTCTCTTTTTTTTTTTTTTTTTTTTTTTTTTTTTTTTTTATCTTCTTTTTTTTCCTGTTATCAGACATAGAGGGTTGATTTTTTATAGAAGTTCATGTTGTCTATGTGGTATTAATATAAATTAATTTACATAGGCATTGAATAGATTTCTGGAAACACACTAATTTATTTTGGATTGACCTGAAAGAGGGATCATAGAAACTTCCAAGTCCACAGGGTTTTTTTCCCCTGGCCTTATGAAGAACATTTTCAAGACTGGTGTGAAATGGTTTAGTTCATAACAGTGTTGCAGTAAAAAATGGATTGTCATGTTGCACAACAGCTGGAGTCACATGAGTTCTGCTCTCTTTGGGTTTATGCTCGATGCACCTTCCTGTTCCAATACTGGAAAGGAGCAGGCACATTGGGAAGGAGAACATGTTCTTAGCGAATAAAGCATGGATCTGCTATTTCTCAGCAACTGTTGGGCTTGCTGCTGTGCTACAGGGATACAGGGTTACCTGTGCTGTGTCTGAGTTGTGTGTTGAACTAGGAACATTTTAGAGAGCAGGAGTTTGCTGGTCTTCTAGAGCGCTTTGGTCAGTCTGACCTTTCCAATAGCATTTGAAACTCTAGGGAGTGGAGCAGTTCTAAAATGTGGTATACTGATATCCTAGCATTGATTTTGATGGTGTGACAAGAAGTAAAGATACTTTCCTGTATGAGATTTGAAGGAATCCTACTGTATTTCTACCCTACCTCTAGTAATGTTCCTGTTTGTTTGCCTTCCACAGTTTCTCATACAAAAGCTACACTGGATTCTTGAAGAGAGACCCAACAGACGTTCACCTCAGAATCACTCCGACAACTTTGGAAAAGAATGGAAAAAGGGAAAACAGAACTAAAACATTAGAAACCTGTATCATTCTGTATCGAAACAACCAAAGCAATGCTATCAGATTCAGTTGTTAATGTGTAGTATCAGTAGTAAAAAGGACCTGTACCATTTCTGTGTATGTGTTTTCACATGACTGCTGAATAAGGAGTGACTGTAGAGGCAGATTGTAGCAGAACATTCACTATCAGTACATCCGCTCCATTTCAAAGACAAATCAGGGGTTTTCCTTAAACTTACACTTGAATTCTGAAAATTATCCAAGCAGGCTTGTATTTTGATTATTACTTTATGGTGTCATGTGCTACCTGTTTCCATGGCAGCGTGTAGAACTGTGTATATTTTGGTATATTGTTCAGCTGCTACGTAACACCGTTAGGCAGTCCAGTCTTTCTGCATGGATTTAAGTTATTAAAAGGGAAGATCAGCCGCTAGTCGTTTATCATGTGGAACACATCTGTCATGTAAACTTTTTTAAAAACACAAAAAAAAGACAGACTTTATTAAACAAATGATGCTACCCAAGTGCCTGTTGGTGTTTGTGTGTTGCGTTCCCTAAGCTACAGTGATTTGTGTAACAATGTGAGTGGCACAGAGCAAAAGTTACAGGCCAGCAAACACGTATGGATGTCACTCATCCACCTCTCCTTTGGAAGTTTGGAAGTCGGGTTGCTGACTTGAAATCTTTGTTCTTTCCAACACATCAAAGACCTTTAGTTACCTTATGGCGTTCATGAAAATGCCTCAGCACCTGTTCCACACACTTCATCATGTGTCTGCTGACATCTCTGTCAGATTCATCCGAGGCAAAACAGCATTTTGAAGCTGCCAGCAAACAGCAAGAGCTGAGAAGCAGCTGCAAAACTGCTCTCCTGTGGCTGTTAAAGGCAAGAAAGTTTCAGGGGAAATGAAAAGTTGCAAATCATTACACCTTTGACTTCTTTCAGAGGTGATGGTGGTACCTTTTTTGCAGGATATTGTCCAGGCCTGCCTTGCCCTTATAATCTTCACTAGCCATCTGCCATGGCCACCATCAGAGCCAGGCTGCTTGCTGCACAACTGTCTTTTCCTGGTTGTAGGGCTCACTCACTGATGGTAGTTGTTCTTAATCCAATTTACAATGCTGCAGACCATGCAGTGGTCTGTGGGTTTGTTTTTTTAACCTTCTCTTGTGTTGGCTACTTACAGTCAAACCAGGACAGGAGAGTTTCAGAACCACAGCCTGACATGGCTTTTTAAAATACATGAAGCTTCGGTAAAGATTTGTCAAGCCATAGATCTACCATTGAAAGAAAAAATGGTGAGTAGCCAGGATAGATTGAAATGTTACACTTAGTCTTGCCTTTAATAATTATGTAACCTTTCACCTGGCTATTTTATGCAGTTTAGTTTGCCTGAAGTCATAGCCTTGTCACAGTGTTTTTTCACCTCCAGGTACATGTGTTGTGTCTTGTCCCTTCACAATCTCCCTCACCTGGGTCAACAGCCTGATAGGCCATCTCCAGATTAATGCTTAATTGGCTGCAAAGGGCAAATTCAGTCAGGAAGATAAGAGTGTCTCTCAGGTGGTGGTGGGGGCTGTTGAAGGAGGAGCCCTCAGACCTATGTCATGTTGTCTTGTGATTTGCGACTTGTTCTAAAGAAGATAAGGTTGTGAAGAAAGTTATACAGTACCCAGAAAGGTAAGTTGGTAAAAGCTAAGCTATAATGAATAGTAAAGGTTCAAAAGAAGTAGTATCATAAATATGTCTCTGGGGAGGCAAGAGGACACATTCTACATGGTTTTAAGCAGAGATAAATGGCTGTTGGCCAAAGATGTAGTGAAACCTGGTGCTTGTCTCTCTGCTCAACAATGCTATCTCTGAGTGATTGAACTACATGTTTTTTCTGAGTCTCTCTTCTCCAATCAATAGCATATTCCTGCCTCCTGTGGGAGATGTGAGGATAAGTTCACTGTAAATTTGGATACGGTCGTGGTCTTCGGTGATGGAGGCTTAGGAGCTGAAAATACTGAGGAAAGTGGTATGTTTTTGACAAATGCTTCTATTGTCCTGTGCCTAGTGTATTTTCATGCACCGTGACTTATTTCAGGATTCAAGAAAAATACAACTGGCCAAGACCACTTTATTGAAAGTGCTGTTTAACAAAACTTATTGCACTGTGCTACTGGCAACAAAACTCAGGAAAGGCCACTTTTCCAAGTGCAGTTACGTGGCTTAGAATGTTGGTATATGTCCCGTGGTTTTTCCTGCTTTTAGTGAACTGAAAGCAAAAACTAGGAGACTTGAATTCCTGTCTCTGCTCCTCTGCCTGGTATTTATTATGCTTGGTTGATTTCTAGCACCTTGTTGAGCTTTTGTTGTCCGTTTGTGAAGCAGATGAGGTTTTTATGTGGAAGGAATGTTACTATTTTCTAAATGCTGAAAATGGCCTTATATAACAAAAAGGTGTGTTTGTTTTGTATCTTTATAAAATGTTAAGGGACAATATTAAATGATAAATTGCTGCTCATTATTCCTTTTCTGCAAATTTAGACTTACAGGCTTTTCTCCATTTTCCTGTCCCAGCTCCCACTGCAGTTTTGCCAGAGATTGCTTTTCTTGTGTCTGATGTCTGTCTGCCCTCAGGTAAAGTCCTGTATGTGGAACTTATAGGGTGGATATTTTGAGGAGCACCCTTAAAATTCAATTTCCTGTCACCATTTGCTTTTGTGATAATGCTTGAAGTGTGCTGGTTAAGTCTTTCAGATTCCTTTCTGCTTCTTCCTGTTCAGGTTTCTCCTTCCCCCATGCTGTCCCATGAACTTGGGTAAAAATCCTCCTCGGTGAAATGCCTGGGGAATCTCTGAGTGCCATAGAAATAGTAAAGATGACGAGTGAGTCTGCGTTACAGTCCTCGAGCAGAGAAACCACATTAGTCTATTGTTTCATTGTTGCTTAAGTTGTTCACAATGCCATCTAGTTTTTATACTCTCTACATGCTTACGGTGTGGTCAACAAGCAATTCTGCCTTTGCCACAAACACATGCATAAAATTACAGACAATACACTTGGCAGAATTTCTGCAAACACTCGGTAGCGTGTGTATGTGAACGAGGTCTGCAAGAAAGTCGTCTTTTCCCATTTGAAATTCCCAGCAGCTGTCTGGGAGACAATCAGAATACAGGTATTTTCTATAACTTCCAGTTAGAGCACTAGCTAACAAGGGAGTGTCATCAAACCATTCTGTATCAAAACTCCCTCAGATGCTCCACTGCAGGTCTTATTTTAATTCCAATCTTATTTTCTCAGTAGAAGAATCCCTAAGGAAATGTCCCTGGCAGAAATTATGCAGGGACTCCTTGGAAAATTGACTGCTATTTTTCATTGACTGCTATTTTTCATTGACTACTATAGCCAGAAAAACACCAATAATTGTAAGAGTAAAAATCTGTTTTGCAGGTGTTTTGCACACATTTCTGTTCAAGTACCACATCTATGGACTATGTTGCTTTGAAAAGTAGCAATATAAGAACAGAACAGTCAGAATAAGTGATGCTCCTACAAAGCTATTTGGAAAAATGATTGAATTATTTTAATTTGGTGTGTAAATACCAATGAAGGCAAAATAACTTAAGACTATTGATGTAAATACTCAGGGGTTAAGCTTGCAGTTTCCAGTTGTAGAAGCTAGTGTGGACAATAAATGAAAAATGTTCTGATTTACGGAGATACTAATTCCTGGAGAATCCTTGTTTGAACATGTTGGTGGTAGCTGCTCTGATCTGGTAGCTGCACACAGACAGGTTTCTATTTCAAAATAATTTACTGCACTTTGCTAGAGTGCATCTTCCTATGGTTCTTCCACAGGACTTGGGGGACTTCCCATCCATATGCTTCAATAGCATGCCAGAAGTGAAGTCTAGTGGTGCAAGGAAAACCATGCAGACACATTTAGGGGCTTGCACTTAAAGCAGATCTGCAATTCTTTCCGTGATCACAGTGCTATCTATTGAGCCAAGAGAGCTGGAGTTTGTAGAACAGAAAGGAGGGCAGAAGTATCTCTTCATGGTGTGGAAAAACACAGGGATCTGAGAAAGGGGGAAACCTGCAGCCTAGTGCCTGGCTGTACCTGGACACCACCCAGCACCCTTGCTCTGACTAGTGGGGTTTCTATCTTACAGCACTTGACCAGCAAAGGGGGAGCCAGACCTTCTGGATCAGGTTTTCAGCTAGTGTGAGGTGTCTGCTCTTCCCTGGCTGCTGGTCCATACTAAGCATTTCCACATTGTCCTTAGAAATGCCCATTTTCAGTCAATTTTGTGCTTGTGTGGTAGAAATGCTTACCTGTCAACTCAGCTGCCTGTAACTATGGACTGCGGGGAAGAAAGGTTTGTTGACAATTGAAAAAGAGCCTCCTAAACTTTTTGCATGTTTCTGGTTGTAAGTGAAAGTGAGATGGCAGACCCCTGGCAGGAAACAGAACAGATGATTTGAAAATAACCGACTGGTATTACAAATACAAACTGGTATTACAAACACTGAAATAAGGTGTGAGAGGCTAAGGCTGGTCACCTTTCCATATTCTGGAGTACCAGTTCATTTCCATGCCAATCTGCATTTTATCACAAGTACCGGTATTCCCAAGCCATAAGACGAGAACACTCTGTCTCCTCCCCACTCTATGGTTTGCTAGGCTAAGCAAACCATGTCCTAATCCTTCCTGTGAAAACTGGCCTCCTGTTTTCTTCTTCACCCTGGCATAAATAGCTCCAAGCTGAACTCTCTTAAAGGGATGAGGATCCAGGATGAAACCTGAGGGGATGATGACAGTGTCCCTGAGAATGGATCAATGCAGCTGACCTTGGATTCTCACACCCAGCATGGAAGGGCTGAGGGAGCAGGTATAAACCTAACTGAAAAAAAACCTGTTTCCCTCATGCAATTTATTGGCATGGGATATCTGAGAAAGCCACAGATATAAATGGGACTGAGATCAGAGCATCATAGTGTTGGTGGGTATGGGATACCAGAGGCTGGATAGGCCCCAGGGCTCAATGGGGTTGAGCATCTCTGCTTGCACTGGCTGGGACAGGGGGCGAGGGCAGGACATCTCCATGTGGGCCAAGGCCCTCCCATGTAGTCTCGTGTGTCCAACACAGCTACTTCAGAGGGGGGTGTGCTGTTGGACACCTGACCTTTGGTAGTCTCACCGATGCTGAGGTCCCCTGCTCTTCCTCAAAATATCTTCCAGGTTTTATCATGTACTGCTCAAATCACTCCTAGTGTTTCTACAGAGATGTGTTGCAATTTCAACACAGCAGGTACAGTTTTGGTATTTAGAGTCAGGATAACATCAGTGAAACAGCAGGATTTTGAGAGGAGGAGACAGTGGATCTGTGAGCAACACACAAGTGACTTGAGTGCCAGGAGCAAGTCAGCGATGCCTGCTCTGCTCCCCTGCCTGTCCCTGCGCTGGGTTTTCAGGGAAAGAAATCAGGAAAGCAGAAAGTCTTTGTCAGGGTGTTCTTTCAAGCAGGCTCTTCACAATTCTCTGAAGGCTTTTGATCTCTAATTTGTGTATACTCCATATGTGTTATCATTAACCTACTAATCTTTGTTAAGGGGATGCTTGGTAATGGTAATTAACACAGGCCAGGCTGGACAAGTCACTGTGTGAGCTGGTGCACTGGGGCCCTTGAAGTGATGGGTGGATGGTCACAGCGTTCGCCTCTACACAAGAAATACGTGTCTTGGTGGATCTGCTTATAGCAAAACCCTGATGATAAAGAGGGATGTTAGAGGAGGCCCTGTTGAGAAATATGGTAATCAAAAAATTAATGTACATGTGAACAAGTAAATCTGAGATTGGTGCTTGCAACACGCCTCATGAATAATGTCAGAGTTGCTCATAATCCTTTGTGCTGCCGAAGCCTCAACGAGATTGCTGAATTGCAAGTGTCTGTTTAGTGGCCAAGCATGTGTTGTTGAGAATCACACAAAAATGCATGAAAAATATCCTTATAAATTATGTATCGAATAAGTGCACTGTAGTGTTACTGAAGGCTCTTGCATACCAAGTAAATATGTTTTCAAAATATTAAACTAATTTAGTTTTCCATGGTAATGTGTTTCAGAGACCTTCTCTGATTTAATAAATACTTTAATACTTGCAGTCAACAGCATCTGAATATGTTTTTCTTCTTCATGTGTTTAACATCATACCCACAATATTTTAGAGTTGCTCCATTTATTGCATTGACAACAAAATATTGTGATTGATACCATGAATGTATTGTGACACTGCTGCAGGGGGATTGTGGCTCAGTCACGATGTAATGAGAAGAGATTCGCTCTTTGGGCAAGAGACTACTTTGCTATCCCTACCTATTAGTTTTGGGTTTTTTTTCCCCTCTTGTGTTGAAGTTATCCAGTGGCTGTTAACCAGTGCCAGCTGAGGTATAATGGCAAACTTTTTTTTCCTCTCAAGAACTGGTATTCATTTCATATAGGTGGTTGAAGAGCTTGCGGCTCTGAGGAGCAAATATGTATCTTTTTTATTCTTTTGCACATAACACAAGTGTATGCAAAAGATACAGTACTTGGGACCAAATAGTTCATATGGTGGATGCTGCTATGTCAAGGCTGAACCTGTAAACGATTTCCATGGCAGTTTAGCTAGAACTTTGGGTGTATTGATTTGTAGTAACAGAAGTGCCACATCATTGTTCAGGGAGGTTAAGGTGTGATGTAGCTAGAGGAGCAGGAACACGGCTGTTTACTGCTTTGAGACTTTTTCTGTGTGCCACTAGGTGTCAGCAAAACCTAATGAACCGAAAACCACTGCAGTGGATTAAGGCGATTTTCATTGAAGTCTCTAAAGACCAGTGATCATTTTGGTGATAATTCACCTGTTTTCTTTAGAATGCACGCATTTTTTCTGTTACCTTTATGGAAGTCTTAGACTTTGGGTTGTCTTTGGTTTAAAACATTTGTCAAGATAAGACAGCAGTGATTTTTGGCACTGCCAATATATATGGCACAGGTCTAAAGACAGGAGGTGGTTTTTCCTGAGATAAGTTCAATGCTTCCAAATACTGTAACTTCTCCTTATGACTGAAAAATTGCCTGCCTACAGAAATAGGAGCGTGCCTTTTGAATAAAAACAGTAAGATTCTACTCAAATACATGTGTACAAGTTACTTTTTAGGGGAGGAGGTTGCCTTTGCTTTAGGTAATCTTATTTTCCGTGTGCTTGTGCAGATACACTGCAGTCTAAATTAGCCTATGAATACGTCTTCCATTGCAGCTTGAGAGTTTGTTTCTTTGAGATGCCCTCACCACTTAAATGCCAGATGCTGTTCATTTTACAATGGATTTTTATTTGTATGTACAGAGAAATAAAAGGCTCGTGATAGCAGCAAGTAAGTTTTCTCTGAGTGTTTTGGTTGTTTTACATGGGTTAGGAGGATACAAGATAAGAACATAAAAAGCAAATGCATTTGTTGTTAATCCTAAAATACATTCACATTTTAAAAGTTGTCAGTTCAGGATAACACTTCAAAAGGGCAGTTAGATGGAATGTTTTTCTCTATGTAGAGCTGATTGCTGTGTTCTTTGGGATGTTTTGTCATGGTCTCACAGCATTGGGCTTTGCCGTTCCTGCAGCAGGCACAATGAGCAATCAAATGGATAACGTGGTTTGCTGTGATTCAGGGCAGTGGAGCAGTATGGGCACCAATTTTGTGAAGCCCAGCCAAGGAACTCCTGGCCAGTGGGGAAAATTTCTAAGTAGTTAATAAAAACCAACCCGGCCAAAAAAACCCCAAACCTCCTAAATAATTTGTGCTAAACTAATGCGTAGTGAGGACTCTATGAAAGGCTGGGGGGAGGCTGGAGCAACGGGGTTGTTTATTATCCATTGTTGGTTAAACAGAATAACAATGAAAAGTTTAAGTTTTAGGGAATTTGTTGGAACCGTTTCCTAAGTTCAGGTGTCCACTGCAACCATCAAGTTGTCTGCCTGCTGCAAAACTGTCTTGGTGTTTCAGGGGGAAGAGGAAGACAAGAAACTCACTTTTATTTTCTGTTAGTTGAATATAGGTATATATTAAACAGATCTAACTAAACATTTTATGATGAAATTTCTATTTCCCCACTCTTGTTTTGGGTAAACCTGTGTTTCTCTGCTGTAAAAACTGATCAGAAATATCACTGATGGTAAGAGGAATTGTATATTTTCTATTATGCTCCTTTGTTAAAAGTATATTGAGCTAACCAGAATGTTTCTACAAATAATCACAGTGAAATATAATGCATTATTGATTTAAAACCCATACAGAAAAATGGTCAGACTATTTATTCCAGGCTGATATCCTCTGCCTAAGAGAAACTGTCATTGACAAGTTCATGGCACGTGTAGTTGTATGCTGATAAGAAAACCGTCTTAAAGAGCAACACAGTGCATTTTTTTGCAAGAGTAAAAATTATGATGTTAAAACTGGAACTGATTATGTTGCACGTGGTTTAGGAAAAAGGTTTCAAAATTATCCAGGAAGTTTTGGCTACAACCTCTTAACTTCAACTTCAAGATTTATTTGTTGTTGTCTTGCATTGGTGTTCAAGCTATGCTCTGCGTTTATGTGGTTTCAGTTGTTTTTTCACCTGTACCAGCTCTAAAAACCTCTCAGGGTGAACAGGATCTTAGGTCAGGAGAAGTGGTACTACTCCTCATGCAAGCAGCACTGTTGGTTATACTTTGATCTATGCTGGAAAAGGCAGATTTTGTATCTCTTAATATGAAGGCAGTCATATTTTCCTCCTCCCCCCCCAAGTATTTCCTACTTGAAATACTTGTATTTGTAAAGATAAGCACAGAACACATTTAATTAGTGTTTTATGCCTGGTGCCTCACAGGGAAGGTCCCAGATACTTATATTTTATCTTGCCTTCCAGCATCCCGTCTTGCCCCATGATCAAGCTGATTGGCTCCTGTTCCTCTGTTGCACTGCATCTATCGTAATCCCACTCTGAAAGGTGGACCCATCCTACCAGGTCTCCCATGTAAGTGCATTTCCAGCACAGCTTGCAAAGCGGGTTTTGTGTTGGTTTTGGAAATATTTAGAAGGATATAGAAATAACATAAAAGGCACTGTGAAGAAAGAAAAGCTGCTTACCTGTGCAGTCATGAATCATTTTGATGCTCCAGTGGGGTAAGGGAAGCAGCTGGAGGCTTGAATGGTATCTGTGATGTTTTTCTCCAGAAGGAACCAAGTGGAGTAAAATATGCCTCATGTATGAACTTAATGTTTCTAGACTAATGGCAGTGTGCTCGGTACTGCCAAGTGTAAATGCCACAGGAGATGAATTAAATGCAGTATAATAGAGTTCCCAGAATGGCTGTTGTAAATAAAGAATAAAATACATTGACCCAGAACTCAGAAGTGGGGTCTGTAGGTTGACCATCCATTAGTCTCTAAATGTACATGTAGCAAGAATTTGAGACATAACATTTGTTTGCATCTTGCTGGATTGCTAGTTGAGGGTGATGAAATCTTTTTCATCAGTCAGTTCCCAGTAACTCTTATGTCTCTGAAGTATAATGTTTGAGCTCTGAGGTTCATCTGCTGTCCCATCTATGCTGCTCTTGTTAAGTCTGTCTTATATCAAGCCCCAACCTTACTTTGGACTGTTATGCTTCCTATGGAGGCCAAAAATCTGGTGGTGGACTGGTGACTCCTCAATTATGCCAGAAGAATGAGGAAGAACACATACATCCTGACCTTTCATCCACAGTGTCCTGTACAGGTTCTGCTATTGCCTCACTCAAAAAGCACAGAAGATGCTGATGAAGAGCTCTTGGGCCATGGTGTTACTTATATGAGAATGATTCTTACTTCTGGCTCTTCTGGTCATCCGATTCAGTTAGTCCAGTTTTCTTGAATCACCAGCATCTAGGCAAAACAGAGATTTACTTAATGAGTGTTGGCTAGCAGAGGAACAATTTAAATAAGCTGAAAATTATGTTCCTGATGGGGAAATCCAGAGACACTGGTGAAACTGAAGCTGCTCTTTGTAGTCAGGAAATATGCTGTACCTTTGTCAAATCAGCGTGGGTTACAGAATGTAAGGTATCTCTTGGATCCTCACGGCAACAGAATTCTAGACAATATTTCTCTTTGTGATTGGTTTGAGAGTTGCCAACTTTTTTCCTTTCAGAAGATTTTGCTGTAAGATGCATATTTAATATATGCATATATACACACATCTATCACTTCCAGCCAGGCATACTCTGGTACTTTCTTATTAAAAACAACCTTAAAGATTGCTTGGCAGCTTTAGCTTGTGCTGACTTCATTAGACATGTGCTCCTATAATAGACATGAGCAGGTCCAACACATTTTTGCTTCACATGTGTGAAGCTGAATTCTGTTTGCTTCTGTTTTCCTGTCTGTTTTGATCAAGAAAATCCTCTCTCAAAGAGAATTTATTTCTACCCTTGCTGGAGTCTCCCAAGGTATGTTGCTCAACACAGGGTTTTTCCTGAAATTGCACTGCTTGTTTCTTGGGACCACTGGCTTCGGCTCACCCCATGTTATCCACTTCTCAAAGAAAATCCTAAAATGTACTATAAAATATAAGACAATATCGAAGAATGTCTTTGGTTGGAAGAGACTTTCAAGATCATTTAGTCCAACCTTTGACTCAACACTGCAAGCTCACCACTAAACCATGTCCCTAAGCACCAGGTCCACATGCTATTTAAATGCCTCCAGGGATGGTGGCTCCACCACTGCCCTGGGCAGACCATTCCGATGTTTGATAACCCTTTCAGTGAAGAAATGTTTCTTGATATCCAGCCTAAACCTCCCCTGGTGCAGCTTGCACCCATTCCCTCTGGTCCTGCCACACGTCACCAGGGAGAAGAGGCTGTCCCCCTCCTTGCTCCAACCTCCTTTCAGGTAGTTGTAGAGAGTGGTAAGGTCTCCCCTCAGCCTCCTCTTCTCCAGACTAAACAACTCCAGCTCACTCAGCTTCTTCTCACAGGACTTGTGCTTTTAGCCCTTCACAAGCCTCAGTGCCCTTTTCTGGACATTTTCCAGTACTTCTATAGTGAGATGCCCAGAACTGAACTCAGTATTCAAGGTGTGGCCTCACCAGGGTCGAGTACAGGGGCATGGTCACCTCCCTATTCCTGCTGTCCACAGTGTTTCTAATACAAGCCAGGATGCCACTGGCCTTGCGTGCACTGCTGACTTGTATTTAGTTGACTATCAAACAATACCCCCAGGTTCTTTTCCAACTTGCAGCTTTCCAACCCCACATCTTCAAGTCTGTAGCTCACCATGGGGTTGATATGACCCAAGTGCAGGACCTGGCCCTTGGCCTTGTTGAACCCCATGCAATTAACCTTGGCCCACTGATCTAACCTGTCTAGGTCCTGCTGTAAAGCTTCCCTACTCTCTAGCAGGTGGTCACACCCACCTAGCTTAGTGTCATCTGCAAATTTCCTAAGGGTACACTCAATCCCTTCACCCAGATCACTAATACTAAAGAGAACAGACCCCAGTACTGAACCCTGGGAAACACCACTTGTGACCGGACACCAGCCAGACTTATCTCTATTCACCACCACTCTTTCAGTCTAGCCATCCAGCCAGTTTTTTATGTAGTGCAGAGTGTATTTATCCAAGCCTTGCGCCGTAAGTTTCTGAAGGAGAATGATGTGGGACACAGTGTCAAAGGCTTTACTGAAGTCCAGGTAGACAATGTCCACAGCTGTTCCCTCATCCACTAGGCTGGTCACCTTGTTGTAGGAGATCAGGTTAGTCAGGCAGGACCTGCCTTTCGTAAACCCATGCTGACTAAGCCTGATTGCCTGGTTGTCTTCTATGTGCCATGTAATGGCCCTCAAGATGACCTGCTCCATAACCTTCCCTGGCACCGAAGTCAGACTGACAGGTCTGTAGTTCCCAGGGTAATCCTTTTGGCCCTTCTTGTAGGTGGGTGTTGCATTTACTAGCTTCCAGTCAACTGGGACCTCCCCAGTTAGCCAGGACTGTTGATAAATAATGGAGAGTGGCTTGGTGAGTACTTCTGCCAGCTCCTTCAGTACCCTTGGGTGGATCCCATCCAGTCCCCTAGACTTGTGCACGTCTATGTGGCACAATAGGCCACTGATCACTTCCTCATGGATTATGGGGGCTGCATATTGCTCCCCATCTTCCAATTCAGGGAGCTGGACCCTCTGATAGCGACCGGCATTACTGACAAATACTGAGGCAAAGTGGGCACTCAGCAGCTCAGGGTTTTCCTTGTCTTTGGTCACAAGGTTCCCTCCTGTGTCCAGTAGAGGGTAGAGATTCTCCTTAGCTCTCCGTTTACTGTTAACGTATTTATAGAAACACTTATTATCTTCAATGATGCTGGCCAGATTAAGTTCTACCTGAGCTTTAGCCTTTCTAATTTTCTTCCTACATAACCTTGCAACAACTTTGTACTCTTCCTGAGTTGCCTGCCCCTTCTTCCATAGCTGGTGGACTTTCCTTTTCTTCCTGAGTTCTGCCCAAACCTCTGTTTAGCTAGGCTGGTCTTCTACCATGCCAACTCATTTTACAGTACACAGGGACAGCTCGTTCCTGTGTCTTGAGGATTTCCCTCTTGAGGAATGTACAGCTGTCCTGGACTCCTTTGTCCTTAAGGGCTACCTCCCAAGGGACGCCATCGACCAATCTCCTGATCATGTCAAAGTCTGCCATCTGGAAGTCCAAGGAGGTAGTTCTATTGACCTCCCTCCTTACTTCCCTAAGAATTGAAAACTTCACTATCTCATGGTCGCTTTGCCCAAGATGGCCACCAACCTTCACATCTCCCATTTGTCCTTCTCTGTTCACAAACAGCAGGTCTGTTGGAGAGCCTTCCCTAGTTGGCTTGGTGACCAGTTGTGTTAGGAAGTTGTCTTCCACACATTCCAAGAATCTCCGGGACTGTTTCCTGTCTGCTGTATTGTATTTCCAACAGACATCTGGTAAGCTGAAGTCTCCCATAAGAACAAGGGCTAGCACTTCTGAGACCTTACCCAGCCACCTGTAAACACTTCATCAACTTCTTCATCCTGATTCGGTGGTCTATAACAGACCTCTACCGTGACATCTGCCTTGTTAGTCTTCCCCTTGATTCTTACTGATAAGCATTCAACCGTATCATCACCATCATCATCATGCTCAAGACAGTCGAGACCTTCCCTAACATACAGGGCCATGCAACTGCCTCTCCTTCTGTGCCTATCCCTTCTGAAGAGCCTATAGCCATCCAACACAGTGCTCCAGTTATGGGATTCATCCCACCATATTTCCGTAAGGGCAATTACATCATAGTTTTCCTGATGGGTGATAGCCTCAAGCTTGTCCTGCTTATTGCCCATGCTACATGCATTAGCATAGATGCATTTTAGTTGGTGCACCTTTTTGCATGGGAAGGGTCTAGTTCCTACTTGATCATTCTCAGGCACTACCGTGAGTCCTGGCTCATTGATAGCCCTTGTATCTTCCCTATCACATGGCCTACTGTCCCCTATGACCCCTGAGACAGCAGTGGACCTGGCATGCCGTCCCACAGATGTCCCAGACTTGTCTCCAGTGAGACTGTTTTTTTCTCTTTCCCCTTCTGAATCTCATTTAAAGCTCTGTCAATAAGCCCGGCCAACTCCTGCGAAAAAATCCGTCTCCCCCCGTGGGACAGATGTACCCCATCTGCAGCCAGCAGGCCTGGCATCATGTAGATTGACCCATGGTCAAAAAACTCAAAGTCCTGCTGGTGGCACCAGGCTCGAAGACAAGAGTTAATCTGGCGGGTCCTCCTCAGTCTTTCTGAGTTGGACCCTGAAACTAGGGGGATAGAGGAAAAGCACCTGTGCTCCCACTCCCTTGGTAAGGCGACCTAAGGCCCTGAAGTCTTTCTTGATAGCTCTCAGTTTTTCTAATATAATAATACTGTGAGAGATTTTGATCTAGACCTATGTTCTCACCTATAAAAAACACTGTTTACAGAAATACTGAGTAGCCTTTTCTGTAACAAAGCAGAATATATGGAATATATTTAGGCCCTTTAGGTTTTGCTGTAGTAGCTTTGTTTATCAGAAAAAACACAGGAGCAGAGTTACTTGTTCTTTCACTCCAACTTCGTCTCCTTAAGGGGTACAGTGCACACTGAAGCCTGCAACATCTTGTTGCAGAAGATGTGCAAAACTGTGTCCAGCAGGTCAAGGGAGGTTCTCCTCCCCCTCTACTCTGTACTACTAAGACCACATCTGGGGTATTGTGTTCAGTTCTTGTCTCCCCAGTTCAAGAGGGACAGGGAAATACTAGGTGGAGTCCAATGGAGACACCAATGGAACACCTCTCTTATGAGGAAAGGCTGAGAGACCTGGGTCTGTTTAGTCTGGAAAAGAGAAGACTGAGGAGGGATCTTATTAATGTTTACAAATGTCTGAAGGGTGGGTGTCAAGTAGAAGGGGCCAGTCTATTTTCAGTTGTGCCCTGTGATAGGACAGGAGGTAATGGTCACAAGCTGAAACACAGAAAGTTCCTCTTCAACATGAGGAAAAACTTCTTCCCTGTGAGAGTGACAGAGCCCTGGGACAGGCTGCCCAGAGAGGTTGTGGAGTCTCCTCCCCTAGAGACTTTCAAGACCTACCTGGATCTGTTCCTGTGTGGCCTGCCCTGGGTGTTCCTGCACTGGCAGAGGGGTTGGACTTGATCTCCAGAGGTCCCTTCCAACCCCTACAATTCTATGATTCTATGATTGTTTTAGTTTATGGTCATTCTGGCTGTTGCTCATTAAAACCCTAGCATTATGCCAGAGTGATATGAGGCTTTGGGATCACTGCTTAGTCAGGATTGCCTACTGATGCCTCTTCAGACATCTCAGTAAGGCTCAAATCAGACTTGTAAGCTGAGCATTATGATGTTTTCATGTGACGAATGCCATTGTGAAATAGTGTTTACCAGAGCAGTTCTGTGACATCCAGTGTGGACTTCTTACAAGTCCTGTTGCTTTTCACTTTCAGGCCTTCTGAAAAACTGCACAGAGTTTATTAAGCCTTATGCAAAATACAGAGACATTTCATATTCACAGTATCTGTCAGGGTGAGTCAGTACTAGAAGGGTCTCCACTTCTTTTGGTGAATGCTTTTTGGAGACTTAAAAATTTGCAGGTATTTTTCATGTACTGATTTATTCCTCAGTTTGTATCAGTAAGCGGATGTAGTTAAATTTTACACATCTCTTTAATATGAATCACAGAATGTTAAGGGTTGGAAGTGACCTTGAAAGATCATCTAGTCCAACCCTCCTGCCAGAGCAGGACCACCTAGAGCAGGTCACACAGGAACGCATCCAGGCAGGTTTTAAATGTCTCCAGAGAAGGAGGCTCCACAACCCCTCTGGGCAGCCTGTTCCAGAATCTTTTCTCGTTCTAGCAGGACTGACTCTGTTCTCACCACCTATAGTATAAATCAGAAGTTATCTGCAGTTTGCATCATCAAGATCTGGGTTGGGTGCGATGAATATGAGGAAGTTGGCTGATCTAAATTGTTGCTCACGCACATATTCAGACCATTATATCCCACACCTAAGCCTAAGAAAATTCCTATTGGTTCAAATGACTTTTTACATTGGTTTGATGAAATTCTATGTAATCAGAAAAATAGCGTTTTCTTATGAACACACAGATAATCTTCTTCTAAGTACTTCTTAAATATCACTGAATGGTAAGTTTAACACTAATTCTTACTGCTCTGCACAAGTGATTGCCTCTTTTTCATTTGCGGTAACTTTGACATATAAATGTTGTGTGTGGTTATAATGGGTGTTTTTTAAAATGAAGTGTCTTAATTCTGAGGCTAAGAAATTAGGTACTGATAAATTTACTTGACTGTGATTTCTATTGCTATGCCTCCTGAAGAAAGGGGAATGTACTTATCTTTCCTCTCATTGCTGGCTATACCTCAATTTCATCTCAGAGCCTGAAATATTTTGTCCTGAAATATTTTGTCCTGTCTCTAAGTGATGTTGCAAATAATTTGTTTTCCATGAAAACCAACAGAAGGCAGGGTGTCTGCATGTGCTGGATTTTAGACCAGACTATAGCCATCATGGTAATCAATGCTATGAGATCATAAAGGAGAAATTAGTTTTGGTTTTGAGAGAGGAGGGTTAAAGCAAAAAGCAAGGAGAATTTCATGACAAAGCCATTAAGTTGTGCACTGAATGCTTTAATTATATCTCCTTAACAAGATTTTTTTTTCCCCGTTGTGCTTGAAGGTGCTGAAAATGGGCATGCAGTCCTTGCAAAGGGTCTGCTCCAGCGTGGAGCAAATGTTGATGGACACCATCCTCAGTGTGGATGACATTTTTTGCACCAAGCTTCATCTCAGGTAACCATTAAGCCTAGAGTCTCATTTTCATCTACTGCTATATTCTGAGTGATAATTCATATACTTTTTCATTGTTATCAACTGACTTCTTTTCCTAACCCACCCTGCCAGCTGTAAGGCAGTCTAAATGCTAATGGAGTTGAAATGCACTAAAAGAGTGTATTGAGACTACATCTGCTGTTAGGAAGCAATAATTATTTAAGTATCATAAATATTGCATGTACTTATGAGTTCATTTATTATATTTGGGAAGTGAATCTGTTATGAGACTTTTGAGAAAGAGTGCTGTTTAGTATCTCTTCGTAAGTGAGATATATGACCTATTTCAAGAACACAAATATATTAGCTTAATGGTTTTAATAAACTAATTCAATTTCTATTTATTGGGTGAGCAAATGTGAAAAATTAAATTAAATTTGTCTAATTTGTTCCACAATTAATTTTTCAGCTTATATTTAAAGTATTGAATAAATGGCATTTTTCTGATTTCTGCTGGAATGTGTGGGGACAAAATAGGCTATGTCAGTTCCCTGGTGTTTTTTAAGAGCAAATGTATTTATTTTAGGGATTTACTGAAAAAACCAAACATAATCCTGGAGAAAGGAGCAAGCAAGGAAAGTGAGAATGATTTTGAATTACACATTTCTTTGTTGCTGCTCAGCATGGAAAGCTGGAGAATTTAAGAAAGCTTCAATCCCATGATAATGGTCATCATTAGTTTAGCTTGGCTTTTAGTCTTGCTTTGAATTGTCATTGGGTACAGTTTTATAGTTTTAGTTCTACTTTTGGACATTGCAATGTCAAATTTCAATATTTTCAAATTAATTTTAGTTGCAAGCAGGTGTGTGAAAACATTATTAAATATTTAAATCTTTTTGTTCAGTAATTTGATATATTTTCCCTTAAGTAATAGCAAGAAATAGGAAATCAAACCTGTGAATAGATTGAAGACCAAATTTCATGGTATTATTAATCATGCTCAGTAACACCAGCAAAGTGGTTTGATTCTAATGACATTGCTCCTGTCATAGAATATTGTTTAGTGAAGATAATCTCTCTCTGGTCCAAAAGTGACAGCAATAGTTTCATTCACACAGGCATATGAAACTTCAGTGCAATTACTCCTTTCAACCAAAATTAAATGGATTACTTTTAAACTTGAGAATGCCTTAACCTAACTAGAGAAATCAGAACAGTTCTGTCAATACCGGTGGGGGAATATATATATATAAAAGTATGGCAAAGAAATATCAAAATTCCGTCCATCCCATTGCCTTTCCTCCAGTAGGTTTGCCAGTTGTTTATCTGCTGTCATTCTGATCTTTCAGGGAGCTGGACAGGTGTCTGTCTTCTTTCAGAGTAGGAGTAGAAAACCAAACATAACAGTTAAGTAGGATTGTAGATGTAATAATCAATGAATATGACTTATAGTTCCACTTCTTATGTATTTTTTTAATTAGTGTACAATAAACTGCTAGTAATTTGTGACTATATGAACCTAACAATCTGTCAGCTGAGGAATGTTATTGGCATATTGAATAATGGTGGTGTCCTCTACATGGAGGAAGTGGTTGTCCCCTACAGTATGTTATTTTAGTGCAACTTTAATAGTGCAGCATAAATAACTAATACCAAAGGAATACTTTTTGTTTGTTTCCTGCATTTTGTATTTTGTGATTAACTTAAAAATAGATCAATATGGAGTGTCTTCAACATACCATTGTGATGGTCTGAAGAAGGTATACAGCCTCAAATCTTCTTTAAAACACTTGTTTTTTGAAGATAAGTTAATTCTTACTATATAGAAAAGAGGAAAACTGTGAGCTACACCCACAGAAGTCTGGAAGGTGACTTGCTGTGCTTCATGGCAGTGACAGTTTAAACAACAGCACCCTACTAATGGTCCCCTTATTGTTATGTACAAACCGGTAAATGGTGAGGTCACTCTGTGAAAGTCATTAACTACCGATTAAGGGCAATCTGTTGTTTATTTTGTGCCGTGTAACGGTAGCAATCTACCATACAGTGTATTGGCTGTTTTGTCCTTTGCAAGCATCAAATGCCAAGCTAAGGGAAAAGCCACCACCCTATGGACTGTGGCACAGGATGGCCATGCCAAGGAGCACATCCAGACCTCCTGGACCCCTGTGGTATTTATAGATGTGCCCAATCCCTAAGAAATAAGTAACTTTTGCAACAGAAAACCAAGAGGGGAAAGCAATTCCCAGAGTACCAGGTCACCACAGAGAAGCTTCTCCCAGGAGCCCCATGATTTGCCCATAGCTGGCAGCACTTAAAGGAAAATATTTAATACTGGCTAAAAATATTTAAAACTGTAAAATAATCAGCAGGTGCTTGATCTTGACTTTTGGCAAAAGGGGATCATCAGTTGATCTATCATTGAAGGTGTGTGTCAGACTGAGGACTCTTCTCAGGCTAAGGAGAAAGTCAGGCTGCAGCAGATATTGAGAGAGCTGCTTTTCTTCCTTCAGCTTTTCAAGAATGAAAGATGGGCTGGCAAAGTTGTCAGTACCAGAAACATCTTTAAATCAAATACTTCCTTCACAGCTTTCCCAACAATACATAGCTTGCAATCTCTGAGCAGCATCAATAAATCAGGGGGACTGGTGTTTGTCCACCAAACCTTGTTAGCTGGGAAGGATGCGGGTTAGAGGGGCAAATTATGAAATAAGGTGATTTTTCTGCTTCAGTATCGCAGTGAGTGCTGTTCAGCAGAAGTAAATACTAATTTGTCTGCAGCTCACATGTTCGCTTCACCTCCAAACTCCAAAGAAGCCTGGATCTAAATGCATGCCGTGGGCACTCAGTATTGCTGTAAAAGGGATTGCTGGAAAATATCAAATATCTGTCTTTGGTTCTAATTAAAACACATTTATTGATTGCCTACTTAGAATAATGGAAAACAAGATTTTAGAGGCACTTGAGCCTGTATGTGGCAATGTAATTTATACAGGCAGTCAGTGATGTAAATCAGTGCCAAAGTACACAGTTTGTTATGAGCATATTGTTGAATGGTAAATACTACTCTTTTAAGCAAACCCAGTAGTGGAAAAAAAAACAGGTAGGATTTTTGTTCTTATGGTAGGATTTTGCTTCTTAATGACTGCATGAGAAATGACAAGAAAATTCAAATGTAATTGTCTATAATGTCTCACAAGTAATTAGTGACTTCAAATATTTGCAGTGTTCTGGAGTTACTTATCCAGATGAGATCTGTGACAAAGAGGCAGAAAAAGTGAGTCCCATGTGTTCATCAGTTTGTAGAGGTGATGAAGAATGTTTGAAAATGTTACTTAAAGAAAGCTACAGCCCAGGTGCTCAGAAGTGCCTAACCTTTGGCTGCAGATTGCGTGCTTGGGTGTGTGGTTTTAAAAAGAATAAGTTTATCTCTTACGTTTTGAAAATATTCATAACTGTGTTGGCCTTTATTTAACATGGTTTTTTTTTTGGTTTTTTTTTCCAATTTGATGTGCAACATTTTCTGCCCCTCCTTTCTTAATCCTTGAGAAGACAGAGTTACACCTTTATTACCTGGATGATGTGCAGGGTTGGGGTCACATGCTGGAGCTAAACAATCTTCCTGAAACATCCACTGGGAAGCTCAGCTCTTTGAAGAGGCATCTTGTAGAACATAATTGCAGTGTAGTCTTTGTGCTTTCAAAAGGCCTTATCAGCCCATCACTGTCTTCTGGGAACTTGGCTTGATGCTGTAATTGAATCAAACAGACTCTTAATTAGTTAGATTCTTTTCAGCAAGGATGAGTTATTGAAAAATACTGATTTACTTTCTCTGCATGCCAGTGTTGTGCCTAAAAACAAAGCTACATAGGTTTTAGACATACTTTTATAACTGAAGTTCCCCCTCCCCTGTTTCTTACCTTCCCTGCTTCACTATCTTGCAACAAGACCACTGTGGCATGCAAGCAGACTATCAGCTCAACACAATAGATCTAACAAGGGCTTGAAATTATTGAGTGATGAATTCTTTTAGATCACAATCCAAGTCATTTTTTGCATGGTGTGTGATGCATGGACCTCTGCTATACAACAGAAAAAAAAGGAAAGGTTGTTTTACAATTCAATGCCTATAGTTGCAGAGGAAAAACAATAAAATATAAAAACTTCACTCTCGTATATACATACATATATGTGGTAGGTCAGTGACCTACCTTCATGTCCTTATCATTGACTTTTCCTTAAGTACTACAAGTTCTCATTCCTAACTCTACAGGAATTAATTAATGGCAAGGTACGGTATAATTCTAAAAAAAATATGTTACTGTCTGTGAGGTCTCTTTATCCTCCTACCAAAGAGGTTCAATGCCTAAAATATCATTCAAAGGCTTAAATATTGTCATAGCTCAGATCAAGTTGTACCATCAATCTCAGACACTTGGAAATTTTAAGTTTTACGTGCTGTCTAGAGCTATAGCATCTGTGACTTTACAGATTTTGATGGTCACTTGAGTCCATGCACATTAACGTGCTCTATGCTGGAAAACAGAGAAATCAAGAACTTTAAATGTGGTGGAGAGTACATTTGAAAGATAATTTTTTTTTTTTTGGCTTTGCCTTCTTGCTCTCTTTCATTTACAGTTTTGACAGAATTCAGTTTAGTTCACCCTTTACATTCAGTTCTTCCCAGCATTATGAACTTTTGTTGCTTGTGTGCCTCATGAAAGAAATTATCTTCATAAAGACTTTTAATTCAAGTATCTTTAAACTCAAATTGATCCCAGTATCGCATGAATTTTTGATAGCATTGAACTTAGTTCATCCTCAATTTATAAAACACCAGCAAGTTATCCACTTGATCCAAAAAGAGCTCTCAGGGCTGTCTTACATTTATTTTTGAATTTTGATTTCAGTATCTCTTTTTTTTTTTTTTTTTTTCTTGTCTTCTACACGTGACTACCTCTGATTTCCTTTCTTTAGGAAAGGAAAATTAAACTAAGCAATATTTTAACCATTCTTTGATTCCAGAATCATTTTTATCTGCAGAGCTTCTTAGCCAAAATACTGAGATCTCTAGCTGAGGAGAGCAGCTGACCTTAGTGCCAAGGAAGGTCATGGAGGAGATCATCCTGAGTCCCATAACACACCATTTACAGGACAACCAGGGCATCAGGCCCAGTCAACACAGATTCATGAAGGGCAGGTCCTGCTTAAAGAACCTCATCTCCTTCTGTGACCAGGTGACCCATTTGGTAGATGAGGGCAAGGCTGTGGATGTTGTTTACCTGGACTTCAGTAAAGCCTTTTATACTGTTCTCCACAGCATCCTCATGAAAAAAACTGTCTGCCCAGGCCTGGATGGGTGTATGCTCTGCTGGATCAAACACTGTCTGGATGGCCTGTCCCAGAGAGTGGTAGTAAATGGAGCTAAATCCAGTTAGCGGCCAGTCACAAGTGGTGTTACCCAGGGCTCAGTACTGGGGCCTTTCCCATTTAGTATCTTCGTCAATGACCCTGATGAGGAGATTAAGAGCACCCTCAGTAAGTTTGCAGATGACACTAAGTTAGGTGGGAGAGTTGATCTGCTTGAGGGTAGGCAGGCTCTTCAGAGGGACCTGGACAGTCTGGATTGATGGTCTGAGACCAATCACATGGGCTTCAACAAAGCCAAGTGCTGGGTCCTGCACTTGGGCCGTAACAACCCCATACCATGCTGCAGGCCCGGGGAGGAGTGACTGGAAAGCTGCTCGGCAGAAAGGGACCTGGTGTTGTTGATCGACAGCTGGCTGAACACAAGGCAGCAGTGTGCCCAGGTGGCCAAGAACGCCAAAAACATCCTGGCCTGCATCAGGAATAGTGTGGCCAGCAGGACTAGAGAAGTGATTGTGCCACTATACTTGGCACTGGTGAGGCTGCACCTTGAGTACTGGGTTCAGTTTTGGGTGCTGCAGTATAAGAAAGACATCAAGGTGCTGGTGTGGGTTCAGAGAAACGCAGTGAAGCTGGTGAAAGGTCTTGAGAATAACTGCTACGAGGAGCAGCTGAGGGAGCTGGGATTGTTTCGTCTGAAGAAAAGGAAGCTGAGGGAAGACCTTATTTCTCTCTACAACTACCTGAGAGGAGGTTGCAGTGGGGTGGGTGTTGGTCTCTTCTCACAAGTCACAACTCATAGGACAAGAGGAAATGGCATCAAGTTTTGCCAGTGGAGGTTTAGGTGGGACATTAGGAAAACCTTCTATAATGAAAGGGTTACCAAAGACTGGAACAGGCTGCCCAGAGAGGTGGCTGAATCGCCATCCCCGGATGTGTTTAAAAGCTGTCTAGATATGGTGCTCAAGTAAATGGTGTAGTAGTGGCCCTGGTAGACTAGATAATGGTTTGTCTTGATGATCTTAAAGGTCTTTTTCAACCGTAATGATTCTGTGATTTTGTGAAAGTAAATGCCTCTTGAACCCGATTCCTTTAATCAAGTGAGGCTGGAATACAGTGGATGGGGAGGGCTACGTGAAAAATTACTTGGTGTGAGAAAAGCCTGTTCTCATTAAAAATAGAGGTGGTGGTCTTGAGGTGGTGCACTTCTTTTCCCTGAGGAAAGCCTTTGACAAAGTTAGCATGACTAGGATATTCTTTGCTGAAGTTTTCAGTTGCTTTTGAAGTTTCTCCAGTGGATGTGAGTATTGAGTATGTATTTATCTCAAATGTTAGATGAGACAAAGCACTTATAAATATATATGTTTGCAAAGTGATTGTATTTCACTCAAATATTTTTGACAATTACCTGCCAGTAAATAATAGGATTGCATATTCTTCAGCTGGCTTAGGAAGTATTTCGAAAATACTACCAAATGTAGGCCATCAGTCTAGGGGTGGTACCTGAATTGAATCAATAACCTTCCAGTTTTGCAATTTTCTTAAAGAGAAAAAGACTGCAGTAGTATTTGGCTTGAATATATCCAACTTCAACTGAAAAGGCTTATTTCAAGGGAGAAAATCAGCAAGGGGACAGTGTTTGGGTTTGGTTTTTTGTTTGTTTGTTTTTTAGTATATATATTATTTTTGTGTGTATGTATGTGTTATTTTTTGTTGGTTTTTTTTTTGTTTGTTTGCTTTTTGTTTTTGTTTTTTTTAATGAAACACTTTTCCCTAACTGTGCCTATAGCTGCCCAGATTATCTGGATCAGGCTGCGAGCAGGTTGCTTGAGGCAGGAGCATCCACATCCTGAGCTATGCATGTGAATTCACATATCTCAGTAATAGCCAGAGTGGGCTTTACCACAGCTCCTGTAAGTTATATGTAAGTTCTGATATTTCACTGCAAACTCCCAGAAAGTGTCTGTAAACATCCCTGGATATCATGTTCTGCCCTACTCTTAGTGTATGATACAATAATTTAGGAAACAGAGATCTGATAACTGTACTAAAAATGAGCTGTAAAAAATGACAGGTAGCTTCCAAATCACTTAAGAGAATTGGTATGCAGTGATATTACTAACTAAAAATGGTCACATAAATTATTGGACAGAAATTAATCCATTATTGTATTATAATTAATGCAGAATAATGAACAAAATGTTGAAATATGATTTGCTACTAATTGCAATGAGGACAAAAGGAGGCAAATTATTTTGTAACATCCTTCTGTCTTTTAGTGGGCACAACGGAAGGAGTCACTTTGTGAGCTGAAATAGGCTCTGTGGATCCAGTGGTCTTGTGAGTATGTGTGACCTTCTAGTCTGTAGGCCTGGTGTGGGGGACCTTGGGGGGACCAAGGGTTTCAAGCAATACTCTGACCTTGAAAGGATTACAACGTTCCCAGGAGAGAACAAGGAGAAACAGAGAAACGGGCAATGTAAGCAAGTTTGAGGAAGAGCTAATCGCAGAGCAAAGCGTATGGGTTATCTCGTGGGTAGAAGATAAGTTCTGTAAATACCAACCAGTAATAAGTGAGAAAACCAACTTTGGACCACTGAAGCAAAGACACATCTGTACAAGTTTGAGCGAGGGTGGGTATAAATATAGCGGTATAGAGCAATAAAATGCCCTTTTGGGCCTTTTGTGCCTTTGGGGCTTTTCTGCACACACAGCGTCTAATGCCGTTTGTCTGTCTCAACAGCGACAGCCCTGTTATAAAATTGAGGGTAGAAAGAAATAGTACTTAAAACCATGAACTTGATGGCTCTTGAGTGCTTAAACTCCATCACTTTCATTGCATGCTGTAAAATGATTTCAATACTTTTTTTTTAAATCTAAAAGTAGCAATTATTGTTTTTAAATAAAAATTCAGTGGATTGCAGAGTCTCTTAACAAACAGAGCTGAATGTAAATCCTAACAAAGTTCCCAGTATTAGGACAGTTGCTATTTCTAAGAGACAGTGCATTGATATTTCCTGTGGACTCTAAGCAGGCGGGCACTGCGTTGTCTGTCTAAGACAAGTGATTTTTTTTTTTTTTTGAAAAAAATAGAACAAATGTGTTCAATATAAGGACTGGAGTCTTCAAAACTAGTTTTTTATTTTAAGCTGATGCTACCTAGAAATAACTGCAGTCATGAGGGCTTGGTGGGTGTTTCTCTGATTTGGGGAGATCTTTGATAAAGGAAACTTGCTCTTTTGGTGGTAATTAGCAGAACCAAAATGGCAAATGCTTTCTGTGATGCACCAAGAAGATGTGCTATTCCTTCTATTTCTAGATTTCTAGTTTGGTTTGGTGTTTTTTTTTAATTTAAGTAATATACTTCTGAAACATGCACTCACCCTGCTTTGGATTAATTTAGGGTATTCCTTGTAGCATGAAAAGTTTATTGTCTATGGATGCTTCTTAAGTGAAGCAGTTAAAGCACACATGCAGCTCAAGGAGTGGCTGCCTTATCTCCTGTTGGGTGGTTTTAATCTGGTGAATTTACTGTGCAGATTCTCTTAAGCAGATAATACCATGTTGCTTATTTAAATATGATATGCTAATCTCTAAAGCTCTTGCCTTGCTAGTTCAACATGTGCTTTCAAAGGGTGGTACATGATACTAAGATACCATGATCAGGTTTAGTGAGGGTTATGGAAAATCTGGAATAAAAAAAAAAGAATGGGTGAAGGCTAGATTCAATAAAACAGGTAATGAAAATTGTTTTATTACTACCCTAGAGGAAAGCATAATTTCTCTATTCTTACATTGAACGTCTTGTATTAGCCCCCAAATTTTGTTGAGCAACAAGAATAATTTCAAATGCGGAGGAAGAAGTCTGAAGAGATAGGAGATTAAAGTGAAGCTGCGCCAAGTTTAGGAGGGAAGGAAATGGGTACTGTTAGAGATTGTGTGAAACAAAACAAGGCAAAAATACCAGTCTGATTTTTTTCCTTTTTTCCCAGATAGAAATAACTGCATGGTAAAGTTTTTCTCTTAATTAGGCCCCTTAGAATTAAACTTGTATTTAAAATTACAGAGTATTTGTATTTTCTTCTGGTTTTTGGTATCCATGAAAAGTTGCTTAGGCTTTCATATTTATGAACTTGTACCAAAATAATGTAAGATGTGTAATGTCATTAAATTAGTATTTAACTGCATGAAAAGATCAGGATTTTAAGATACACTTAAAGGTATCTGAAATATAACTCTGTATTTTAAGATGTCAAAATGTGTTTCAAGAAAAACTTCTTTAGCTAAAAGTAACATTTAAAAATGTTTTATAATAGTTTGATGTTATGCTTTTTGTAGTTTTAATTGCATTTAGAGAAATTCTGTCATTCATTGCCATTCACACCTTTCTAAGAAGTAGGTAGAGGAGCATACTTCAAGCTTGGTGGATCTGTGGCTCTGTTAATCATATTTTTATATAGAAGACTAAGTGTAACTGTGAAAGTAAAGGATAGGACTCAGTTGAAATTCCATAGCAAACATACTTGGCTACCCATTTGTATCATCTATAGTGCTTTTATTTTTTTTTGTTATGTAATCCACAGATGCTTTTATAGGGATCACTTGCCCTGTTGAAAAAAACCCACTTTTAAAAATAATGCTTATCACATCATAATTTAGAAAACTGATGTTTTTGTAAGCTCAACTGCAATATTTGCTATTTCATCCTGGTAAATAACAGGACAATTATAGACAATAAATTCCATGTATGCATGTGGCTGATTAACTGTCTCTGACTCACTGTGCAAAACAGTTGTACAATCATGTACTGGTCAATCTTGTGCACTGGCAATTTTACTGGCACTGTTACCAGTGGCAAAGCAAAATCACTGTTTGTTTAAAGAGAACTAGGCAATTGGATCTTCATCCTGCCTGTTGTGGTTTTTTTTTATATAATTGCATAAAAAATTATTTTCTGATGGTTGCAGTCAAATATGAAGTCCCTTAATGTTGAAAAAGGAAATATTTTTTAGAAATCACACTAGAAAGGGCATAAAATAATCTTTGACCTGAATCTCTTGAAAAAACCAAAGCAAATTATTTGAGATTTTTGGTCTAATATTTTTGTGCACTTAGAGCATTAATATCGCTTTTAGGTGGAAATTCAGGAATGTATATATCTAGGCAGGAAGCTGTTCTGGAAAATTACATGGCTTTTATCATACATAATACCGCAATAGTTGCTCATAACTGCTACCTTACCCACTTACCCAGTTAAGCTATCATTAAGCATTCTTCACACATTGTAAAGATTTGAAATATAAGTCAGACTTATTTCTGCATAGGTACAAATGCGATTTCAGGTGGAAGGAGAGTTTGAAACACTTGTTAATTCTGTATTAAAAAAGAAACAAAACAAACCTAAATATACCTGAACTGGCTTTATTTAATTTTTTTTCTTTTCTCCAAATGTGATGGAAACACTTAGAATGCTCTGTTGACAGAAGACTGTATTAGAGCTTAGGTGTAAGAAAAAATTGCTGCAGAGGAGAGTGCTGCTGCCTACTCTGAGGCTTAAACACTTATCTACTTATAAGTTAGACTGAGTTACTTTTAAAAAGTGACAGAGGAAGATCTAATTGCATTAGCAAGGGTTATGCTGTCAAAATTACTTTAGAATTGTTTTTAATGGTTTTCTATCCTCAGGATGTAGATTGGTAAGGATTTGTTAGAAAATGGCAGAGCTTTCTGTGTATTGTTCCCATTATTACTTTTATGCTATTGTGTAAAATGTTAAAACTTTGGAGGTTTTGTTATGTTTGATTTACCCTGTGATTTTTATTTCATTCTGGAATTAATGAGCTGGAAGGGACTCCCTCCACTCATGGAGCAAAACCCTTCAGGGCACAAAGAGTATGCACCCAGGGTAGCCAGCAGTCCCTTTGGGAAATGTTACAGTTAAAAAAGAAACCCCAGTTTCCGGAATTTTGTGCTGATGCACAAGAGCAGCAAAAAGGCAAACAGACAATAGTAATTTCATGTCCAGAAACTAGGGAGCAAAAATAGTAGTTATCTTTGCAGAACACCACACACCCCCCCCCACCCCCCCACCCCCATATTGGAATGCATTTCACTCATCGTGGTGTTTAATTCATACCTGGAGTGTTTCAAGGAGGTATTTTTAATATGAGCTATTGTGTCCCCTCTGAATGAACGTGTGTGCACCATGTTGGATTCTATGGAAAATCACTGAGGTACTCTTAGGGGCCCCTGTACATGTGAACACAAGGAGATGGTTTTGTTTCAAGCACGTCTGTACTAGTATATACAGAAATATATGCTCCCAGTGCAATTCTTTGAGCTTAGATGAGATGAGGAACTGGGAGATGGTGACGTGGCCTTGCTCTTTATTATCTACCTTTGATACCTTTGGGAGGTGGATCTGCTACAGAGGCGCTCCAGGAACTAGGTGGAGGAGTTCAAGTGGGAAAAAGTAAATCCAGGCAGTGAATGTAAATGAGCATTGCACCTTCCTAACGTGATTTGTTCAGCCACTTGGAAGACTTAAGAGAAGATAATGAATGTTATTTGATTACATTTTCTAGACAATATCCCACTGACTTTGTTTATTAGTTTTGGAATTTGATTTGTATTTATAGCAAAGTGTCTATCCTGCTATCTTAGCACTTGACAGTAATTAAAATCCAAACCACATAAATTATCATAATAAATATTCAGAGCTTATTGTCTATCCTATATTCAAAATTGAAAAATTGTACTCAAATGCCTTTGGTACTGACTCACTTCAAACAAAATTCTTCTTTGAAAGGTGCTAATATTGTGTTAATGTTGTTAAAGAAGAGTTTCTTTGAAATATTATATTTAATGCTAATTGGTGTAAGATTTTTTGGAGTGATAAAGAGGGTTGCCTGGGGAAATGGAATTAGTTCTTTGTTTTCTTTCCTTTTGGAAACTGCATAAAAATATGATTATTTACATTATTTTTGTGAGCATGTGTGTGTAAATCACTCACCTCAGTGGACAAAAGTCATGAGTCTGTAATTAACATTTCTGAAGGGATGTGTTCCACAAGAAACAAGGATGTGGTAGGCAGCTGGCATTGCCCAGGCTTTCGGAAACCATCCTTGGTAGTCTTACTGAAATTACAGCTACACCCTTGCACACTGGGCTCAGTATCCAGTAATCAGACACAAAGAGTGGAGACAGAGAGGAGTGGGGGAAAAAAAGTCAAAACTTTTCACTTTTTCATTCTTTCAGTCAAGAGCAATCAGGGTAGTCAGGCCAGCTGCTGTGCTGAGATACAGCCTTTCCCACTTGAAAAGTACTAAGCACTTGAGCTGAGATAAACTCGTCACGTGGCAGAGCCTAGGAAATTAAAAATGAAGGGTTCATGCTGACAAGTTCAAGAACTGGCGTTCACACCTCCAGCTGACGCGCACTCCCGACATACGGGGTTTGCAGCCCCGCAGAGCTGTGCACCTGCTGCCGTGACCCCTCCATTCTGAAGGAGCAGCTGCTGTTCACCAGCTCCTTGCACCAGCTTGAGACTGAGTTGCTCAAGCCTGGACCAGGCTCTGCTGTAGTGAGGACATCCACAGCTATCTCCCTGGACTTGGCACCCAGCCCCTACCACACAAGGTAACGGGAAGGCAGTGAACCCTGGAGACATGGGCCCTCCAACAAGCTAAGGTGCTGTCTGTAGTCAAACAGCTCCAAATGCAGCCAGCTCAGATCCTGTGCTGCTTGTCAGCTCTGGAATGTGGTGGGCACTGACATCCCTATCCTGGCTCCTCAAGAGCTACCCAGTGTGTCTGCTTTGGCAGGCATGTGTGGAGCCAGCAGACATTCCAGCTAGTCAACTGCATGCAGGTGCTCATCCTCTGTCACACAACAGAAGCAAGGTCTTAGTCACTCAGGGGTCAGTACACATAAGATAACCCATAGAAGAATGGTGATGTTGATGCCTAAAGTGAGTTTATTTCTGGAATGTGATGTCCATGTTAACAGTAAGCAGATGTTGCTTGTAGTTTGCAAGTGCTGGAAAGAACCAAAGAGAACATAGTACAGTTAAGGTATAAGAGTAAGCCACGATCCAAAGTTAAAACCAGACATTCTTTACCATTATAAAAAGGGGAAAATCAAGATGCAAAAGCAACCAATTGTGAAGTATTTCAGAAATCTGATTTATCAGTTTGCAGCAGCTATTTAAGGCATTTATCTGTGGTGTTGCTAATTGTTAAACTTTCCTTTTCTTTGAAGTCTGGCTGTCTTAGCATTGCTTATCAGAGACGATAAATAAATCTTTGTCTTACAGTGCAAGGAAGTTACTGCAGAGTCTGTAGTACTTTTGTTTTGCTTTTCCATCAAAACGCCTGGAAGTGAACTATCTTCATAACAGAAAACGTCATTTTGTTTCCTGTCCATACTGGGCTATGCTTTGTATTTGTCCTTATTCTGAAGGTTATTCAGTGAGGTTTGGAGGTAAAAGGTGACATAATTTTTATTTCTTTTTTAAGAAAGTTTAAGTCTTTCCTTTGAAACACTGCAATATTCAATATTATAAAAAACAACTTTTGTTTCAAGAAGATACTGAGTTCTTGAAGCTGTTACATTGCTCACCATTGTCCTTGTAAGAAAGAGTTCACTTTTTTCTTTGGGCTTTTTTAGGAAGAGGGGGCTGTGTTCTTACAGGAAAAGAAAATGAATCTCTTCTCTTCATATTTAGTGTAACTTTTGAGCTGTGTGTTACTTAAAATTTGATAACAATTTGAAAATGTTCAGTGCAGCATCCAGCTTCTTTTCTGCCTTAAAAGAACAATGTTTAGTAACTTGATATGTATGCAGTCATCTTCAATGTACGCTATTATGATATGAAATAGCAAGTGTGCAATGGAAGAGTTTCCCAAGAAGCTGAGTTATGCTCCAGTCCAAAGTAGGACTTTCATTTTACAACACAAAAAGTACTGTAAAACAGTTGAATAGCTTTATTGAAGTAAGCGAAGCAAACATCATTTTTAAAAACCTTTACTCATGTTTTTTCACTGCAAATACAACCGAGCGCAATTGTTTTGTAGAAGCAGTGAATAAAGCTGAATGCAGGTCATTAGGGTGGTAGGTTGGAGGTAAGATTTACATTTGGAAAGCTACTGCCTGTTTGTTTGAAAACAACATCAAAGCCACAAAAGTGCAATAGGCTTTAGTGGTTTTTTTGGAGACTACCATAAGAAGCCACATTTTTATTGGTGACAATGTGCTAAAATCCCTAGCTTTTGATTCACAGTATGATAGCAGTATAATTACCCTATGCTTCTTGCTGAGACCTCTGTACTTTATCAATGAAGTGCTATGACTTAGTGTTTGCCACTGGGAGTTTCAGCATTAATCCCCTTGTTCCACACAGAGAAGTAACCAACACTTATCTGTCGTTATGACATAGTATTAAATATGCAGCACATAATGCATAGTTCCTGTATGCAATATTGAATTCAATTACACATTACAAAAGGTCCTGCGCTATGAAACAGACCCTGCCTTAGTTTCTGGGAGCAAGATTATGAGCTGTTGGCTGGCTGCATTAATTGTGCTTTAGCTTCTGTAGCAATAGAAAATGTTGTTGCTGAAATCAGGCCATGTATAATTTATGCATTGGATTTTGTTTGCAATGACAATGCAACCATGCTTTATTGAATGTTAAAGGTTTTCATTAAAGAAAGGAGGCTGTTCTGAATTCTGTATCGTTCAAATGATGACATAGATTGAGCTGTAGATAGCAATAGGCTTTTCCACAAAGAACAAAAGTATTACTTGCCAAGAACGGTTATTCTTAGTGCACCATGTTGTATGAAGATAAACCCTCTCCTCACTTCCTCTACCAGTCTTGAATACAGAAATATTTTGAAACAGTAACCATTCAGATGTTAGTTCCAGGCCTTAAAAGCCATGAATATTAGCTCAAAATTACTCCTCTGTCCCTGGTTTCACCCTCTTGATTAGGAAGGTAAATGTTTTGAATATTTATAATTTATATATTCATATTTTTCTGATTCTAGGGACTGTATTTATTCTCATGTGATCCATTTCAGGAACTAACTTTTTAAAGAATGTATATACCAAATGTTATATAACATGTTCACCAAAAGGGTTGTCAAGCACTGGAATAGACTGCCTAGGGAAGTGCTTGAGTTCCATCTCTGGAGGTATTTAAAAGACATGTAAACAGGGTGCTTAAAGACCTTGTTTAGTGGTGGACTTGGCAGTGTTAAGTTTACCATTGAATTCTGTGATCTTAAGGGTCTTTTCCAACCTAAATGATTCTGTGTAATAAATTCCATGGGATTTACCAATATTACAGATAAACTTAGTTTGGTTATCAGAAGAATTTGTCTAAGAAAGTGCTCTTTGTTGTGACCACCTGAAGGTGCTCATTCCATGGGATGAGCTTTCTGACTCAGTGAGGAAGACTGGCTTGACCATAGCAGGCTCTTCTCTAGCCTGAACCATATAGCAAGTAAACTATCTGGGTTGTTTTGTTTTCTTTTTTCCTTAAGTGAGGCAGAAATGATCGCAGTAAATAGTTTAAATTAGTTTGGGATAATTTAAGTGGGGAAACAATTCTAGAAGGTGCCTCAAAAAGCACTGGAGTGGTTGTTGGTGTTAACTGGTTCCCAGAAAAACGTACTGTCAAGTTTATGCATGACAAAAGTGCACATATATATATACACACACACACACACACATGGGAAACCATAGATGTAATTGTCAAGATAATATGTATTAAAGACTGCCAGTTTATTCTTGACTCATACCATATGCTCTATTTTTTGTTTGGATGTGCCAGTTATTTGTCATGCCTGGAGTAGTATTTTAGGAATCAATCTTCTTAATTTTAGATCATGGTTTTTAATCATCATTTGGGGAAAATGGCTAAAAAAATATATGATTTTTGTCTTAGATGAGCATTTGTGAGGGTGATAGGTTGTACACTGAGATTAGCATGCTCTTTCGGAAACTGGGTGCAGTGACCTTTTGCAGCTGCTCCTCTTGCTCCTTCTCAGCCAGATCCTTTTGACCCCTGACTGTTCACTAATTGCTGTGGTCAACACAAAATACATCCATTTTCACAAACAACCGCTTCCTTGGGCTGTTGCACTGTCAAGGGAGGAGGTACTTTCCCCACCCTGGTAAGCAAGCAAACCAATGGCCATCAGCCAGGTTTTACATGTGTGTAACTTGCATCGATCTCAGGAAGAGAGGCTCAAGGAAAGGTTGCAGCAGAGAGGAGAAGGACTCCAAAGGCAAGATTAACTATTTCACTTTCCTATGCAGCATGTTGCAGACAATCGCGGGGGCTTCCTCCTCAGCCTGACAGGAGTCTGCTCGAAGACAGAGAGGACTTTGTGCTCATCCTATCTGGGCACAGGGGATATACATACAATTTTGGTTTTCAATGAAAGCTCTCGATTGCAAGCGTTGTTGTATTTTACAAATGCTCTTGTTGCTCTGCTGCACTCCTGTTCTTGAAGTAAAGGTCAGCCAATTACTTATAGAAACCACATAACCACAGGCCAGGCATTTTGGGGAACAGATAGTGAAGATGCCGTGTGTGATCATCAGTTGCTAAACAGACAAACAAGAAGATGAAATACCACCTTTTAATAACGAAAAGGTTATGTTAAACTCTGATCAGAAATTGTTTTTATTTTTATGTCGGCCAGCAGGCATGAAGTAATGTCTGCACCTGAGTATTTTGTTAATTAAATTAACCTTTTCTTCCATAACTTGCCCCTTTGTCAGCTCACTGAAAAGTCAGAAGCTGTCCTCTGCTGCTTCTGATATCTTCTCCTTTAGCTTCTTTCTTTCTTATTTGAACTTTTCTCATATGCAGACTTTTTTTCCAGAAATTTAGCCCCGACGCCTTTCACTGGCTCTGTTGCTCCCCTTCTTCTCTCTGCCATTGAATGCTGTTGGCAGAAAGCCCAGTGCAGATTCCTTTAATGCTTTTCAGCCTGCTTCAACTTTAGTTCAATCTATGTTCTTTGTTATTGTCTCGCACTTACAACATCTAAAGAAACAGAAATCTCCTTTGTAGGTAAGTTTTAAGCAAGCCTTCCTTTTTAAATGAGCCTTTTTTTTTTTTTTATCCCCTCCTGCAGACAAATTTAATTCAACTTTCTAAAAGTTATGAGGCTTGACTGTGATATTACAAGGTACATTTAGAAAGAACTTGACATAATCTCTTAGGTATATGTTCCTTTATATATATTCATGTTGTAACTGGGAAAAAGACTTGGTTTAACATTTCTGATTTGATTTAAGCCTTCAGGTTATTAAAGGTGCCATATATTTGTGGGTGATCACAACTGTTCTGCACTGGCAGAGGGCTGCCAAAGGGGTCACTCTGTAAATGGGAATGGGGCAAGGAGTGTTGGTGTCTAGCAGGAAACTTTGTAACAGACAGTGAGAAATGAGACTCTTCTGTGAAGAAGTCAAAGGTGCGAGTGGAAAAAGAGAAGTCCTTCTGGAGGCTATGGTCTGGTGAAGCTTTGTGAACTTCGCTGTGAGGTCTCTGTGACCATACTTCAGACAGAAATGTCAGGCTTGCAGTAGGACATGCTACTCCAGAATATTAAAGATTGGTTTTGAGTGATGCAATGAGAACATCTGGTATTATATATCATAAGACTGAGAGTAAAAAGGTTCCCAAGGACTGGTTTCTCATTTCACCTTGAAGCATGCAAGCTATCAAGATTTATACATGTTCTGCACAAAAATGTAATTAGGAGTCTTAGCAGATTTTAATTCATTGAGTGAAGTTACTTTAACCTAACTTCAACAGTAACAGATGACTCAGGCTATTATTTAATATTTATTCTAAGAGTGTCTTCCATCATGTTACCATTTTTTTGTTGTTATTGCCTGATTTTCTTCTTTGTAGATGTATTTTTAATTTCTGGTAATACGACATATGCTTCTCTCTCCACAAGCAACTGTTGTGGGATGGTTGGTTGAAACTTTCTGATTAAAGATAAAATGTTTACCTTTATTCCTCCCCAGTCTCATCTTTTGCTATCTGGTTCATTTTAGAGAGGAAGCACCTACAAGGTGACCAGTTTGCTCAAGAGCTGCCATTCACAGCTTGTCTCCAGGACTGCCTTCCCTGTTGGCATTTACCAAGTGTGAGTGCTGGTCCACGAGTGGTGGTTTTTGGGGGGATGGAGAAGGCAGTTATTCTGAAAAAAAAAAACCAACCCCAAACAACCGCAAAAAAACCTGTTTTCCCAGTACCCATCATGATAGCTGCGTTCTGGGCCTCTGTCTGCAGAGAGGGCAAAGGAGGGACAGCAGACCAGGCATTTCAGAAGTGCAGTAAACAGAACATGATTCTAAGGTCTTACTCTTGCAGATGACTTCTTGTCATTCAGCCACACACATACTGCCCCAAAGCTGGACTAGAAACCAAATCTACTTCTCCCTTTTCTTCAAGAGAAAATGATTCAAAATACAGAATATCAAATTATCTGATAGTGTTAGGAAACAGGTTCTGGGAGATGTCAGAGACTAATCAAACACTGGCAGATGTGTAATGGTTGCAGTATGAAAATTCTCCAAGACAGGTTTCTTCTGTTCAAAGGCTGTCCTAGAACAATAACTAACTACCAATTTTGCCAGGCTTATGAAAGCAGTTTATGTTCTACCTACTATGTAGATGAATTTACAAAGTGGTGCATTTAATAACTTTACTTGGTTTTTTTATTCCTGTTTGCTCGAGAAGGTGGTTCAAAGTTTTTGTTTCCTTCACAAACAGACAGTGAAATATAGAATCAATGAAATCCTCTTCTCTGTATAAATTGCTGCATAAAATCTGGTTAACTTGTGAATTTTTTATGTGTAAATATTTGCTTATGTACTAAGCTGTATCAAACTGCAGATTTTCATTAATACTCACATAATACTCATTTTGCAGTCATTGACATCGATGAATTTCATCGTGCTAGCAAAACCACTTTTCTTGATTATTTTCTCTGACATTGTTTATTACTTATATTGGAGAGCTCCTATAAAATCACCTATTTTTTTATTTTAATATAGTTTTTCACTTTACGTTGGCCACATTTCTAACTGGAAGGGGGGCAGCTCTGAAACCTGTCCAACCAACTTGACCTTGGAAGCTACATACTTGTTCAAGCCAGTTGCCTACATCTGTCACTAGCAAGTGGCAAACTCAGACACATCTCAGCTTAGGACAGACCAAAATACTCCCTGTTCATCATATTCCTTTTTAGTCAAAGGGATGCCTGACTACTACATGCATAAAGTCAGGTGAAATATCACTAGCAATGTTATTTAATGGATTGATTTGTCTTCTTACTCTGTTGTTTGATCCTGTGCTGCTATCCACATATCAGAAAAATGAAGGAAATTTCTTTTGGACGTTCCTTTCTAGCTACCCAGAGCTGGTATGAGTTTTGCCTGCAGATGTAAGGGATGCACGTCAGTCGTGCATCTAAGAGCGTTCCTCATTTACAGTTCTGATTAGTGTTTCCAGGTGAATTGTAGCATGTTTATTGGTGATCTCTCCAATCTCTTTTTCTTTAATACAAGGTGGCAGAAACCCAACAAAAGCAATATGCCCCATCAGCGGGGAATCAGTGTGTTGGGGATATGATGTTGTTTCTAAACCTTGCATGTTGTTTGATGCTCCAAAATGTGAAGTTTTGGAAGTTACCTTTATGGTAGTATTATAAACATTATGAATACATTGAAGACAACATAAAAAAGGAGACTACGCAGGAAGGGAGTCTTGAGACAAAATGGGACTGCTGTGATGGTGCACCTGGACTCTGTATATGCAGCCAGTAAAATGTGCCTCAGAATCTGAATAAAACACCTATCTATTGGAGAGAGAACTAATCTTGTCATAAAATCTCCAGTGAACGACTCTAAAGCTTCCCTTTATATTCTTTCCCAGTCCCTAATTGCCATTACACTGCTAATGGCAGGAGCAGTTTTATTTCAAGGTTGAATTGGTGCAGCTTTGTTCAGATTCTAGCCACGTGACTTTTCTGGCTCTTTACGAGATTAAGAAGTCCCTTGCTATCAGATACTGTTTCCGTATGTAATTATCTATACACAATGACTGAGTCACCTCTCAACCTCCTGTGCAACAAGCTGAATAAATTGAACTTCACTTTGTAAGACTGTATAGAAGGAAATCCTCGGAAACCATTTTAATTTAAGCGTCAAGGCAGGTGTGAGCTGCTCTGATTGTCATTGATATATCTTCTGTATGTTCTTCCCAGCTCGTGTGTTTGTGAACATATTTGGAGAGCTGTAGCACATCAACTACTCACTTTCAACAACATCCCCCTCAAGGTGTTTGTGATGTATACCTTAAAACAGGGGAAAATTGTGCATTATTCCACTACACTTCTTGGAGCTGTGTCTTCATCCCCAGAGCTGGATTGACCTTCAAAGTCCTGGGACTCAAACAATGGAAAGCAGTTTGTCTCCACAGGGGAAAAAGCAAAACACTTCCCTGTGGGGCATTAGCATCAAAGGCAACATACAGGCCACTATTTCTGACTTTGCAGAGTTTTGCTAAATTGCTATTGCTGCACTGAGTTTCTGCTCCAGTAATCAGTGGGAATAAAACCAACTTTTTGCCCTGGTTGAAATTTTGCGGCCCATCTCTCATGGTTTCTCCCCTCCTCCTTGCTCTGGACAAGAAGATGGTGTTCTTGTCAGATGGGCAGTTTTCTGCTCTGGGGAAGACACTCCAAGAATATAAAAAGTGAAATGCCTTTGAAATAGTACAGTTAGTGCAAATAAGATAGAGGCTGTTTAGCTTTTATGAGCTTAATTTCCAGAAGAACTGCCTGCACTGCGCATGTTCTAGCTGGGACAGAGCTGGACCTTTCCTGTGACTATGGTGGCTCTAGCTTCTGTCCATCCAAACTGAAAACAGTGAGTCTCTCCTGTGAATTCAGTGAAATCTTCCAAGCAAGGAGAAACTGCTGAACATACTGTGGAAGGAAGGATTGGGCAGGTAAGGGTCTGTGGTATGGGTCCAGAGATTTAAATGTGTCTGACTGCCCATAGGAATCATAATGGAATTGAGTTTTGACTTCTTAAGAAAATCTTAGAGGAAAGTTACATGCACACAAATGTATTACAAATACTTGGGGATGAAGAGAAGGAGAGAGTAAGATAGTAAAATCAAATATTCAAGATACTGGGAAGGAGTAGACCCAATCTATCCAATGCCTATGTTGTCTGTATTTTCTCAGCGGAAGGCAGATTTCTTTTTCTACTCTATTTTTTTGGAGTTCAGTCCTCTTCCTCTGGCTGCCTAGGATTTGAAGCCTGTGTATCTTTCTAAGGTTTCTTCCCCTCCTTGTTAGAAAACCAGCAAAGCCAATCCAGACAGCAGCACTGTAGAAACTAAGCAACATGCACAGGAAGCCCTACTGTAGACAACCAAAACATATACAGGTATTGGCAGCTGGTATGAATGTGATTCCTAGTCAAATGTCACAAGGAACAATGTCAACCTTATGGAGCCAGCAAAAATAAAAGTATCTTTCTACTGATACCCCTTAAAGCAACTCCACCTGAGCTTGTTATTAATCCTCAGGAGTGTCCTGAGTGTTTACTTTCTCGATTTTCAGCTGTCTTCCTGAAAAAGATGATTTTCATCTCAAACTAGCAGGGACTTTGCAACTACAGAGCAGTCATCTTACAACAAGATATTACTCTGGGGAGGAATTGCAATGACTGCAGTTTTACTTTAACAAAAGCATGGGCTTTGGATTTAGGAAGAAGTGGGAGGACTGGAATAATTGAGGAAACCACATGGGGAGAATTTTAATCTTCAGAGCATGTTGCTTAGTGTTTCCTGATGTTGCAGAAACTCTGATCTAAGTCTGACTTTCTGTGTTCGAAAAGAACACTTTTAAAGGTAGTGTCTCATTTTACAGCCTGGCTATGTATAAACATATCAGCAGAAGTTTCAGGGTCAGAAAAAAAGAGTAGCAACCACATTTATGTTGTTGCTTCACCCTGACTGTAAGCTCATGTCACATCTCTGTAGCTCTGAGAGGCTGGTGGGGCTGTGGTGGGACCATGCCTGCCTTTCTGGGAGTGTAGGGGAAGCTCTGGGGTGGCAGAGTTAATTTGGGTCTGGACCAGATTTCTGATAGAAACACAGTCTTAATTTTTTTCTTGTTTGCTGTCTCAAATGTCTCCATTGTGATCACTCCAAACCCAGGCAGCTCTCACTTATCTATCAGCAGATAAAGGGCTTGGTGAGCAAGAGATGCTTTGAAGAAGAGGAAGTCCTCTGCCTACCAGCAGAGAATTTAAAACTAATAAAAGTGTTATTACTGGCCCAGTAATAAAAAATGATATGGCCTGTTAGCTGCTAAAATTGCATACTACAAAATTTATATGAGCCCATATAGTTGGGGTGTTATTAAAAGGTAGGGGTTGTTCTGTGTGTAATCCTCCTGGTACCCAGGGCTTGGTTCAGATCTGCTGACTTCACCAGGAGTCTTTCCTGTAGCTCCAGCTGAGCCCAAAAGGGAAAGAAGAAAGCCCACTGATGGTAACCTGCTCTCCTTAATAACCGACTACCCCGCAAGCTGAGCTCAAATGAAGACTATAGGATTTGCCCCTTGCTCTCAGAGCAGATGCTACAATGCTTGTATGAACGGCTGTGGTCAGGAAGGCAGACGGTCACTGACACTCTGTCATCAAGCTGTGCTGGGGCACCTTCAGACAGCTTTGCAGCGCTTCTAATTATCTCCTATGAAGAGCTGGTGGGGTCAAAAGTGAAAGATTTCTGGGGGCAGAAGAAAGAACAAAAACATACAGCCATACGCTACAAGAATGAAATAAAAGCACGGACCAGGGAGTCCAACACTATGTTCAGTCCTCACAAGTGACAATAAAATAATCTTCAAAGAAATAGGCTGACAGGGCCCTTACCTATGGTGTTCAAACTGCAGTAGGCAAAATGTAGTAAGGTTTCACAGAAGAAATATGTGTAAGCAATGAACTTACCCAGTTCTGCAGAGGCACTCAGCTCAAGCTTCCAAACTCTTGCAGTGAGTTTGCCATACAGAAACGTGCCTTCTGAAAAGCATGAGTGAAATCTCAACCCTGTTAAAATCCAGGGAGGTTTTGTCACTCATAATAGGATCTCAAAGTTCATTCCAGGTTTCTTCATGACAGTGCCGCTGCCTATCTGCAGGGGAATATAACAAAAGTGGAGTCACGGCTCAGTGGCTTTCATACCACAGTGGTTATGGAATGGAGCAGAGAGGATTAATGATCAGCAGTGTTAACTCTAGGTAACTTTAACAAGCCTTGTTAATTCTAGAAGCACTGAAGAGCTCAGTGTTGTTCCTTACTGGGGGTAGACAGAGTAACAGTATTTGCAGAAAAAATTAGCACCTTCTCAGACAGGAGAGCAAAAGGCTAAGTAGAACAGCTCTGCATTGTTTTCACTCTGCCCACCTCTATGCCTCATTCTTATCCACAAAATCTTAAATGACTTAAAGTTCCTGCTGTTTTTTGGTTTGGTTTTTTTTTTAAAGCTGCGTTAATATTTTTCTGTCTCTTTCTAGACCTTTTGCATTTTCAGAGAAGGAAGAAGTGCTTTTCTGAGTTGGAGTGAAAACCATGCTAACCTGCAGCATGCACACCTACACCAAAATTTTGGAAAACAGAAGGCAGCTGTGCCATGCCCACATAGCAGAGACCCCCTTGGAGAACTTGGTCCAGGGAACATGTCTAATGGGGAAATAATTTCTCCCTTCTCCTCTCTGTACAGACAGGTTTGATGTGAGAAAGATCACTCCTACATAGCTGAGGGGGTAATCTGTCTTTTCAGGTCTGAGCTAAACATGGGTAGGAACCTATTGATTTCTGTAGGAGCTTGATGGGCTTGTAAAGGCACAGTTGTAGGTTTAACTTGCTACTCTGAACTCTGGTCACTGCTTTCAAATACTTGCAATTTCATTGAATCAGGAGTGCTTTCAAAGAGGAGATAGGTCTTTACTAGCTCTGGCCTCATCTCTGGCTACACGATCTTGAACAAATGATGCAGTTTGGAACCTCCAATTTTCTACTTTTTGGTTTATTTTCAAGTGATAACAACTGTTTGACTTTCCAAGGTGTCAAACACCCACAGGGTAAGACTCCTATAGTTTAAACCCAGGAAAGTATATCCTTGCTAAGCAGATGCTGAGTTTGAAGGACTGTCCTGCATTCTCCATGCTGTACACATCCTAAGGTGACAGTGGTAAGTAAAGACATGCAAAAAGAAAGCATCCTTTGCAAAGGGACTGCATTGAGACTCTCTGCTTGGCAGATGGAGATAGTATTAGAGATCAGGGGTTGATGTACTACACTGCAAGGTGCTTAGGGGCAATTTGATGCTCTGGGGAAAATCTGGGACCCTACACCCACAGTCAAGGACATGCTGCAGGAACAACGGCATGCCTCTATTGTGCTGTGCAGTGTTGTGCAGTGCTTTGCACTGGTAGGAAACCATGGCAATATGTCCATGCTGCACACAAACTTTACCCAGTAACAATAGTCAGAAATTTACTGCTTCTCAGATTGGCCAACAAGAGGAGGGATGAGCTCAGCAGTTGAAGTGAGGGCATCTCCACTCTCTCTTTGAGCAATGTACGTGAGGAGGATGGTTTGAAGGAGTGTGGCAGCTGCCGAAGAAAACCGTCCTTGGAGGATTGCAAGAAATGTCTCTATTTTAGCGGGTCAGCCTTGTTGGAAGAAGCCAGCTGAGAGATCTCACAGATGCTAATCCTCCAGAATAAGTAATCAGCCCTCTACCCCAGATCAGCAGCACCTGGGAGGATCCCTGGCTTCTTAAGACTTATAGCTTGCTTTTAGCCTCTTTGGATCATAGGGATGTTGCTACAGCTTTCCTCTCTTCTGTGAAGATAGTCATGCCATTTCACAGCTCTCATCTATTAAGCAGAATTAGGACAGTGAAGTGGTCATTAAATATATAAGCACATTAAATATATAAGCAGACAGGGCTATACCCGCTCTAATTTTCATGTACCTGCAAGTGACAAGTCTGGTGGTTTCTGCAGTTGCTCTTACTAGAAGGTGAGACAAGTCCCCCATGTCTGTACAAGCTGCCCTGCAACTAGGGGATCTTGATGTCTTGGCTTTCCAGGGATTAAAGGGTGATGTTAGCTCAGGAAGTACCCCACAAGCTCTGGAGTGAAAGATGATTTTGGTCCATAGTGAGTAGCTGCTGCAAAGGATGCTGTGTGCTGCAGACTCCTTGGAGGGAGGCGCTAGAGAAAAACTTTTACATTTGAAGTCAATGCCAAAACTTGATTTATGTGGCCCTGGGGGAGTACCCTCATCTGCCTTGCTGGGCACTGAAACCATACTGACCTCCTCTATGTAGTGTTCAAATGATTTGGGACAGATGGGAGATGCATTGATAAGAGTTCCTGAAGCATGAACTGTCCTGACTTGCAGCAAGCATCAGGTTTGTAAACTATGAGCTTGGAAACTTTGTTAAGTTCAAGGTTAATATTAGTTATCTAACACTTATGTAAGAATAGTGAGTCTCGGAGGAAAAGCCCGTTGAAAATGGTTGTACTTTAAATGTGGTTGTACATTGTGGTTATGGCTCTGTGTGTGTAATTGCTCCAGAATATGAGTGTGGTTTGACAGCTCAATGTTGTATTGGGAAGAATTGCAGCACTTGTATTATAGTTGGTTAGAAAATGTAGTAAATTTTATACATTATCTTATTAACTTATAAGTATTCTACTTGGGCGATGGAGATGTATCACACTGACTTACAATACAGACTCATACGAAATCTCTCTTGAAACCTGGTGCAACATTCTCTGCTCTGTAAAGAGATGGCTGTAAACAAACCTGTGCAAGTGGCAAACATGACACACCTTGTTTCAGGTGGACATATAGCGATAAAATCTGAGACCACCTAAGAGAAGAAGTAAACCCAACACTTACTCAATTTTTGTTCTTGTGAAAATCCACTTCTGTGTAAATGGTTACTACGCAGTCTACTTGTAACCCCTAGCCCCACAGAGGAGGTGTATCTTGGTTGTGAGGATGCAGGCGTGCTTTGGCTGAGGGTAGTAGAGTGGTGTTTCCAGTCTGTGCTCCATCAAGCTGGAGTAAGGGCTCCAGTATTTCTGAAAAACTATGCAAAACAACAGCTTTAATAGCATTTTTGATTACAAGTTTAGAGAAGATGGAAGGACTGCAAAATATTTGGAGGGCTGCTGATGAAGTAGATAATACAAGCTCTGCTACTGGAGGGCTGTATGCAGTTACTAGAGAATGGTATCAAGGCGTTGGTTTTAGTTTCTTGCTGCTTGTCTTTTGGGATTTGCTGAGATGCCAGTCATTGTACAGGTGCTAGCAACTCATCTGTAGTGGTTAATGGACTTCATGCTCTTTGCCATGTATTATAGTGATATAGAAATATCACTAAATGCGTATGAAATTAGTATTGGGCAGGTTATTTGTAATTAAAAAAAGAACATGCCTTAGTGATAGGAATAAGAAAGGAGTGGAAATGTAGTACCAAGCAAACTGAGAGGGTTTGTTTTTTTTTTAATAGATAAGGCTCTTTGGGATTTTGAAATTCAGATCTTTCCATGTGGGAAAATTTAATCTCCTTTTACTAAGAGAAACAAACCCTAAATCAGAAAGAAACCAGAGTGAATCTCCTGCCCTTGCCAAATGGACTGGCCCTAATCAGGCAAATACTTTGCAGATGCCCTCCCACTGATGTCATCAGGTCAAAGCCTGCAAGTTCCTGCAGCTTGGGAGTGCACATGGGCCCTTGTGTTTGAATTTGTCCCAGTTCAGCCAGTCCTACTACGAATTTAGTTTTAAGTGTATGGTTAAAGTTGCATTGAGGCTTCATACTGGCATGAGAGTAAGTGCTTCTGCGATTTTAGCTTCTGCTAAAATTGGTGCTGGAGTGCCTGGCTACCTAAGTGTTTTTAATTTGTGGCTTCTGAAATAGCATGTTTACATAATGCAGTATCCCGATTTATGAAAGGAGGGGAGATGGTATTTATCTGGGTACTGCAGAGGTCAGGTTTATCTTTGTGCATCCTTAAATTCTTTCATGAGTCTTTGGAAGACTTTGGGCTCAAAGACCCCTGTGCTCAGACTGTAAGAATGCTGCTGTGTGAAGGCAATTATCCGTAAAGTCTTTTTTATTTATGTTACTCGGGGAATTCATATCAGAAAATGATGCAGTTAGAAAAGTAACAGAAAATCTAAATTTATGCAGCGTAACAGTTTTGAAGTAAGCAGGCAGTCTAGACACCTACAGCAGTTACGTAAGTATTCATCGAGCACTCATTAATATTTCACTAAATGATGCAATGTTGTGTATTAAAATATAATCTTAGTCATTTAGTTGCCTTGCAATGGAAAACAAACCTTGAGAAGGCATCTTGTAGGAAAAAGCATCAGTGTGGACTTGCAATTTACGTTACACGTGAGGCTTTGTATAAAATGGTACTGGGATAGAGAAAGGGAAGCAATTTTCAGGGTCTCTTCTAGTTTTACAACCATACAAGTTTGAACTATATATTGTACCATGTGATAAACCCACAATAACTTCTTTGTGTGTATTCGCAGCAGCGATGACGGTCATGTTTAGAGGTCTGTTGCTGCCTCCTGAAGGCAGAATTACACACTCATTTTTGGAGCTGTTGGCTTCATGAGCACTTGTGTCTGCTTAGTGGATGAAAACAAAGATGCTTTGGTGGGATTCTGATATTCCAGCTGCTGAGCAGTAACTGAAGCCAGTGGGGTTCTTCCTGTAGATGACTGCTCTCAGCATGAAACCTTGGGCAGGGAAGGCTGAACAGTTTGTCTCTGTCCTTTATAAGACACCAGCTGTAGCATAAACCAAGCTTCGTCCCAAGTGTGGGCACCTCTTCAGGTTACTGTGGTGAAAATATGCCATGTTTGGAACAAAACACCTTAAGCTGCTGTTGCCTCTTCCTCTCTGAATGACAGAGAAAGCGCCTGAGGAAAATATACGGCTGCTTACTTATTTTTGCTTTACTGGTGATTCATAATTGATATGTGTCAAGAAAGACAGAGCAAAAGCTCATAAAATTAATTGGTATCTGTGGCACTCAGTTTGTCCTGATATCAGACTTCTGATTTGAAAACTGGGGGGTTAGGTTTAGGCTATTTAGTTAGAAAAGTCTGGGGTTTTTTTGTGCTAGGCATATAAATAAGAGAAGAGCTGTTGCTGTGTATTGTTTTTAAATATGGGATCCCATCTCTGCAGTCTTTGGGGTATTCAAAGTTCAGAGCTGATTTTTGCTGTATTGACCCATATCTAATACCACTTCCTGTCAATTGCTCTCTTTCCCCAGTAGCAATGAGGGAAGAGTAATGAAGTATTAAATGTTTCATTATGTTTCAGGCAGCCTGGGGTTTTTAAATTTGTGGGTGTGTTTTGGGTTTTTTTCTTCCTTTTCTTTTTTTTCTAAGTATTGATTCAGTTCAAAACCACTGAAGGCTACTACCTGTGTCACATACCTACATGCCTGTCTGAGTGACACACACAAACAGCTGTCCCCACCTGAAGGACATGGAGAAATTGTCATCTGAGACCTACCATTTTTGTTTCATTTAGATAAACTGAATTACCTGTTTTATGTAGAGGACTATGAAGAGTTATCTTTTATTTCTTGCTAAAAGTTACCTTTGCTTCTGAGTCAACTGCATTTTTGTAAGTGCAGTTGTATGTTCAGAATAAGACACTGTAGGCTTTAAATCTGCAATGGTTGGAGGAAATGGGTGCTTGGCTTGCTCTCCAAATCCCTTCTATATCCCTTCGAAAAGCCAAACATCCAGGGAGAGTTTCATATACAAAAGTTATGCTTAACTCCATTTAAAAACAAAACAAAACCCAAATCAACAGAAAATATTAATAAAACCAATCTCTTTTGGCTTTGGAAATCTGCTCTGTAAGCAGTGAAGAATAGCAGCCTCTTAAATAGGCCTTTTCTCAGTAGATCCTGAGATACTATATGTTCAGTGTCAACAGTTATTTTTTTAGGTGGAGATACTGAGGCAGTGCAACTTCTTCACCTGCTGAGGGACATAGTGACTGTGGGCATAAGTCACTTGGCCATTGGAAGGGAACTAGCCTGGACATGAGACCTTACAAACAAGAGCGCTCACTGTCAGTGAGCTATCTTGAATTATATTAGTGGTTCCAAATGAAAATAAAAACAATGAAAGCCAAGCCCTCAATACAGAGGAGTGATGGGTTAGCTTAAACTGTAATACGCTTTCAGTTTTACTGGGAAATGTTACACTGAAATCTTCTAGGTTATACATGTGTGTGAAATTAGATTAAAGCAGTGTGGAGTCAGCCCTTAAATAATTTTGGGTGGGGGAGGGGGAAACAAGGTTTATCTTAGGTTTTTGGCAAAGAGTTCCTTAGAAATGGTGGAAGTGTCTATATTACTTTATTATTATAGCTCTTGTAAGGCGCTTTTCATGAGTGTTTCAGAGTAAAAGTGTTCTGTAAAGTGCTTACATAGACAACTAATATTGATTACAATCAAAGTCTCTCTTTTGAAGTTGATTTAAGGCATGCCAAATATGACAAGAGGCTGTTACTTGGTGATTGATATACTTTTTTTGATGGCTAACATCTAATAGCTATTTAAGAAATTGATTTTATAAATAGAGTGCATAAAGATTCTATATGACCTATGGCCACATTGTAGGTGACTTATTAATTTATCATTGTTTTCGTATTGTAATAATGGAGATAAAGTTGTGTTGTATTTAAAATACGAGTGACATGAGTATACAAGTTTATTATTTATATGCATGGAGCTACTGGTATATTTTTAATTTCCTTTCATACATCTTCTGAACTAAGCCCATGCATATGTATGTACACTTAATGCCCAGTGTAGGCTGCGTTTAAAACTGCTAGGTAGGCAAATGAGGATTTCAACATTTAATTCTATAGAAGATGCCCCTCAAACGTAATTAAATCTGATGTCTCTTACTTGCAGACAAATGAATAATTCATGGAATTCAGGCATAATCAGGTTATGTGCTTTCTGAAATTCTCAGATGATGTGCCAAAGGTTAATTTTTATATTATAAAAAAGAAAAGCTCGCATGGTTGTATCTCCAACGTGAAAATTCTGGTTGCCTAGGATACCGTATTAAAGGGGCAGAAAGGTTCAGGATATGTATACATCCTCTTTACACAGAGTCAAACACATCCTAGCATTTATTTAATCCAATAGATGTATGGATTTTCCTGTCTGAATAAGTAATTATTTTCCCTCGGAAAAACAAGATGTAGAGTGCCGAGAAAGGGATGGGGCCGTGTGGGGGGAGTGTGGGTGGGCTGAGAGGGGAAAGGAAAGTGACAGGAAATTGGAACTGAAAAAGAGAGACATGGCAAACACCCAAGAAGACAGAAGGAGAAAGAAAGAGAAAATGATAAGGCTGGGAGGAGTAGCAGATGCCTGGCAGGTTTAAAGAAACCTGCTGTAGATACAGAGGAATTAAACTCATCAGCCGGTTGCATACGTGGAGCAAACAAGAATTACAAGGGCTCGCAGCGCTCGCTCTTTTTCCCGGTGCGCTGCCAGGAGAACCGGCCAGATGTTCTGAGAAGGCTGCGGAGGGTTTCGCCTCTTGCAGCCCAGGCTGGGGGCTGTCCCCCGGCAGCATCTCGGGGAGGGGCCGGGCGGCAGCCTGGGGGAGCTCTTCGCACGTCGGAAACAGAAAAACCCAGGGGCCGGTTGCCCGCTTGGAGTGAGTGGTGGCAGGGGGAGGAGACAGGGGGAGGATGTAGTCGGCAGCAGGACCCGTGTGCTGTGGTGTAGTCCGTAGCCAGAGTTACCGTCTGATCCCTCTCTTCTCCAGGGCATCTTCACTCGGTTCCTCTGCTGTGCTGTGTTTCACCCAGTATCTTGGCTTCTTTTTGTTCTTCTCCTTGCTGCTGTTAGAAATCATATGCTTCAGGAACCCTTTCCCACCACAGACTGGATTTTCGAAAATGTTTCTGAGTCCCCAGTGAAAAAGAAATCTCAGTTTGCTCAACTAAACAACAAATAGGTCTTTCTTCTACTAGCAATGCATAATAACCATGAAAGAAATGATTCTTCTTGTTCCAGTGAGTATTATCTCTGGGATACTTGCCTGGAATAGCAGCACACTTCGTATATTAACAGCGGGGAAAATGGGCTTTGCAATAGTAAGTCAGACAGCTGTTGCCATATGTGTTACGAAAATCCCAGTTTTCTTTAACATACTAATTTTCAGTTGTCCAGCAGCTGTGCCATGAGAAACACCAGTGCAGCCTAGTCTGGGATCTCCAGCTGTGGTTGGGGACCTTAGCCTGAAATTAAGCTGGCCTTATTTGTGCAGGAATGTACATGCATTAACCCCGGAGGAAGTGAAGTTCAGGCTTTCCCATGCACTAGCTTCAGAGGGTTCCCTGTTCTGTGGGCAGATGTTATGAGTGCCAACATGGCATCCTTTCTTCCTCTGTCATCAAACAGGCCAGGAGCAGAGAGAGGCTGCAACTGAGAATGCTTTTAACCATCAAGTTACCAATATGGTTTTATAAAAAAAATTTTTTTTTTGGCTGCCTTCATCAATATGTTCTGTGTATCAGCCACTATCTTCTGTTTCAACCATGAGCATATTTATAGGATGGTCTTTATTTCTGCCTGCAGACTCTTGCTAACTGAAGCTGGCAGCATCTAGCTATCCAGAGATTGCTTCTCACAGTGTTCAGAGCTGTATTTGTACTTGATATATTTGCCCAAATCAGCTGAGCTCCACAGTGAGGAGCACTATCATCCAGGGTCTTTCTTAAGTTTCATGAAATGCACCTGTACTGATTCAGTCCATCTTTATGTCATCTTCTTATTGAAAACTGGTGTTTCAAACTCCCTTTCTGACTGGATAACTTCCTGGGTGTATGTTTGACTAACAAGGGGTTGAGAAAGGGCAAATGACTGCTTTGTAGTTTGGGAACTTAATTATTCGAATAGGCTTTTTCATGTGTTTCTTGAAATACTTTTGGGTCATCTAAAATATTCTGTTTCCTATTAGTCTAATGGGTCTTTTTATAGTGAGACCAGATTCTTGAATACGTATTGCTATTTGGAGTACAGCTTGGTGTTTTCACCCTGACCAAGCAGATCTGTATTCAGTTCAGTGTAATGCTGGTATCTGGAGAAAAGAGAAGCATTAAATGCATTTGTCATAGGCTTTGTTTTTCTGCTCGCTGGATGGGTGTTTTATGTCAGACAAATACAAAATGCTGCATCCATTAGACACATGGCAAAACACTCTTCTGTGAGATGTACCATCCACATTAGCATCGTAGTTGCTTCCTTCTGACACAACGCTACCATATCTACCAAAACCAGTCCCTGGACTCTTATTCTTTGCATATTGTAGATTTCTATAAATGCAGTTGTTTGGTGTGTTTTATTTTTTATTTTCTAAGTTCAAAATACCCAGGAAGCTACTACTGAAGTACGGTATGTCTGTTTTCTGAAAGCATGGGTCTGAGGCTTAAGTGTGACACTGGAAAAGTCTGAGTGTGGGTAAATCAGACTGAACACAGCTCTCATTCCTGGAAAACTTATTTGGGTGACTTGTGATAATCACAGGAATCACAGCCCATGCTCTGTCTCTCCTGATTTACATTGCACTGTGTAACACTGGAAAGTGATAAATACCATGCTTTATGATGCTATCTTTTCCCTTGGGGGGTGCTAGCAGCAGCTATCTATGATCACTGACGATGTTGTGGCAGTGGGGCTTTGTCAACAGCCTCTCATCCCTCGGGACTGCTTCCAGAGCATCCGCTTTTGCTCTGAGGGAGCAGCTGTAATGGCACTTCTAGCAAGTGGTACAGGGCCTCAAACCAGCTGCTCACCAGGATGTTGTAGGTGTTCTGGAGCATCACTGTGGTCGAAGGAGCCTCACTGGGAATGTCTGTCCTCCAGAGTTTAATTTAATTAGACAGGAAATTGGCAGTAATGGGGCTGTCACAGAACCCTCCTCCCCCAAACCAAAAAAGCAATCTCTAAATCCAAAAACTAAAGGGATATTATGAAAAGAAAAGCAGGCATTAAAAGGCATATTAAATAGTTTGTTGGTTTTCTGTTGTTGTTTGTGGTGGTGGTGTTGTTGTTTTGTTGGTTTTTTTTGGTGGGGTGTTTTTGTTTGTTTATTTGTTTTTCAGATGTTAATATTTTATAGTAGGCCAGTGTTAGAACTGAAAACTTTCCTACAGAGAGGTGATGTAGAATAATTCAGTGGACTGCCCAGTGTTGCTAATCCAGATGGGTGTCAGTCTTGGGTGAGAAAATTGTTGCATTGCATCATCTATTTGAGCAATCTTAGCATCTCATCTAGATCACTTCAATTTTCTGCATCTGCCTGTTTGTGTCTGGACCTTCCCAGACACTTCTTCGTGTAGGGTTTGGTGTAGTCTTTCTAAAAACGTGTTTATTGTTATTAATGACTCTTCTGCCCTAGTGTTACAATGGCCTGATGCTTTACTGTCACTGCTTTTCCATGACTAACTGAATCTTTCTCCTGGCAGAGCTCAGTGGCTGTAATGAATAAGGTATATAAGGTGTTAGGCTTTTGAGAATCCCTTACTATTGCGAGAAATCATTAATGTCTTGCATCTATACTGTTATTGCCTTCTACAGCACAAGTGAAACAATAGGGAAGGCTGGAGACCAAAACTTTATTTCCCATTAAGTCTATGCTGAATAACATTAACATAATATCTTGCACAAACAGGAGAAGTTACCTCAGATGAAAATATCATATAATCCAGTCATATGGGCACACAAGAAGGTTATGACAATAGAACGAATGAACTTAATAAGCTTCCCAGTTGGATTTTTCCATTTCACTCCTGCTTCTTAGAAATGCATGTCACAAATACCCCTTTGGCTGCTGTTACGGGATGGGGTAGTTGTTCTTGGGCAGGAAAGGGAGCGGAGGAAGGAAAGCGAAGGATACTAAGATTGCAAAGCCAAGCATGCTGAAGGGAGGAAGCTTGTTTCCACAGTCCTCACATTAATCATGAAATGTTCTCTTACTAGTTGTAGTCTAATGCAAATGTTTGCCCTGTTCAATGAGTGATTAATTATTTAATATTCCTTTTTGTTTCCCTCACTCAGCTGTGATTCAAGGGCTTTCTGTATTGCGTGTCTGTGCCCTGGCAAAAATAAGTTTTCATAGTACCCTAAGTTGCTGGAGATAGAGTTACACAAACATCATTTTATGCATCTTCAGTGAAACACTGTGAAACATCACAGTCCTGTTTTGCATCCAGGAAACTTAAGGCTGTCATTACTTGCTAGGTTAGAGTGCTGAGCTTTAGATGTCTAGAGTCTTGTAAGTTAGAAATCATGCTGAAAGTGTAGCACCTAGCAAGTGAGAGTGCTTAACTGTTTCTCTGCCATTTGAGCACCTAGATAGAGGTCAAATGAATCTCCTCCCTTGTTCATTAACCAATTTCTGAATTTAGTTAGCAAAAGATAACAGATCAGTTCCTCAGTTATGCAGGAACCTTGTTGAAAAAGAGATATTGAAATAATAAGAGCTGTGGCGTCACGCATATGCACCTAAGAGCTTCATCATCTTTTAATGCTGGTCTTAAGCTCAGACGCTCATTTAAGTTACAGATTTTGATCCAGGGAGAATTTAAAAAATAAAAACAAACAAACAAAAAGAGAAAGAAAATCCCCAAACCACAATAATGGAAAAACTGTGTTAAGTTGGGAAGTTTTTGCCCCTGTGGTCATATTGTAACTGAAGAGCTGTTTGAACAACAAATAATGGTAACGGGATATTATAGAATCACTGTATTTGACTCCAACTAGAGGAAGATAGAATGCACTCCCTTCTTGCCAGTAGGTTTCTTACCAATTTATTCCCAGCAAAAGTAGAGACTTGGGGGTCCTAAATTCATCTGCAGACTTTGGAAAGGAGTGTGTCCAAGTTGTTAGACCCTCATAATATCATAAACTGTCTCTCCTCTGCATCCTGTCTCCCACAGTCCTCCAAGGGGTGGGGTGGTCTGCATTTCCATGTGTCACCTGGCATGGATCTCCATCTGAAGTTGCCCTCTGCTTGTTTGCTCAATCAGCTTCTGTCTCCATGACAAGAGTGTCCTTGTTGTCTTCCCCAGAAGCCTATATCCAGCAGCGCTCCTGCATCTCCCTGGGAGCAGCTGCTCTCTCTTTGGCTTGCACTGTTCATTCATGTCTTCCCTCTTGCCAGCCTGGAGCACCCACCTTCTCACTGTCCTCAGCGGCAGCTACCAGCCCTTTGTCTGCATACCCCACTCAATACTGGGGTATGTGACCGTTTTACCATATGAGGTGTCTGCGAATGAATCTGTTGTACACCCCTCAATAATATGTGTAAAATACCACTTGCAAATGTAACAGGACCATGTGTGTTTGAAGGGGACTGGTCCTGGAGCTTAAAGCAGGCAGAGAGAGAACTGTCTATTCTCACTTGAAAGGAAGGAAAGGACAAACGTGGCCAAATTGGAATGACAGAACAGCTCAGGAGAGTGACTGAGACCACAGAAATTAGGCAACAGACTATACCAAGTTCTTTAGGATTAGTGACATATAAGAAGAGAGCTGCCAGGCGTTTTGAGCCCGAGGAAGTACTGTGAGGATGATGCAGCCATATGAATGCTGCTTTTCCTGAAAGAGTAGCCCAAAATTTGGTCCTGAACTAAGGATCTTGGATGAACTCCTTTGTAATTTATCCTTGGAGGGAGCTGTAAAGGATGTGGAGGCTGTGACCAGTGATTGCATTCTGCTTATACCTGAATTTCAGTGGAAGACCAGTCCAATGGTTGCACCAAACTGTCCTCACAGTGCCCAGGAATGAAGTTACTCCTAATGTTATGGCAGCCTAATAAGGGAGGGGACCAAGTTCCTTAGAGTAGCACATGGGTTTTTCTCCTCTCTGTGCTGCCACAAAGCCAAGATGGGATTGCTTTTACTTCTCAGAGAAATACTAGGACCTCATAAGCACAGCGCTGCCTCCAGAGCACAGTGGCATCATTTGCTGTCGCTACCTCGCTGGATACGTATCTCCTGGGTTTGATACTTTTTTCTCTTTTATTTTTTTAGGGTTTTGGGTTTTTTTAATGCCTCACTAGGGATAGGGAGATGCTGCCCGTATCTGTCTTGAAGGTGTGGTTTGTAAAAAATGGCCTTTGTTCCTATGTCTTTTTTTAACATCAAATGTGCTGCATGCCAGTGGCACCCAATAAATGGCTTGCCCATTGCCTGCAGACCAAGGTAATGTAAAATAAAGTCTTTGCTCTTCTACATTGTATACAAGATGTTTGTAAAAACCTGCATCTGCTTTTAAGGTTTGGTTTTTTTTTTTATTATTTAAGCTCTTTTTAAATGCTCAAGTTAAATTTATCACTGTATTTTGAACTACAGATCCAGTGAAGGCTGAACCTATTTTTCCTCTTTAGGAATGTGATTAATGGCCTTCACATCTAAACTGATTTTAAGATTTTTCAGGTAAGTTAGATTCACTTTGGGAAGGAGACTGCTCTGCTTTCAGCATACCTGTCATATCTGTTCTTCAATGGAAGGGAGCCTTGCAATTTGCTGAAACTGGTAGGGAGGCACGAAGCTGGTTTTGAGCCTGAAATCTCTGGTGGCTCAGGCAGGAGGGCAGATGCTGTCCTCTGCAGATGGTAGAGGGGGAGGAACTGAGGAGGGCAGAGACGATTCTTTGGAGGGCAATTCAGAGCAAGAATCCAGCTTAGATGTGCCAAATCATGCTCTGGAAGAGCTTCTTGCTCTTTTTTTTCTCCCTCCTGGAAACTTTCCCTGGCTCCTTTATTTGACTTGAGTGCTTGCTTGCAATAGTTTTCTTCCAAATTCAGTGGAAATAACTTACAGTATTGCTGCATGGCAGCACTTGAATTCTCAGTCCTTCTTTCTGTCCTGGACTGAAGTTCATTATCACATCAACATATTAGACTGTGGTTGTTTAGTTGGTTTTTTTTTTACCCTACAAATGTCTATCCAGAGCACTGAATTATTAGGATGGTTTCTGGGCAATAATATTATGAAAGGTTATAAAAAGGATCTTTACTTTTTTTATTATTATCCCCCCCACCCCCAAACCTTGTCTCTGGCTTCCTAGTCCAGCAATGCTGGGTCTGGTGCTTGCACTACTTGTACTCTGATTTTTATCTCCTCCTGGTGGTTCTCAAAGGTCATTCTATTTATTGGTTGCTTGTTATTGTTTGTTTTTTGGTTTTGGTTTGGTTTCTTGTGGTTTTTGGGGTTTTTTGGGTTGTGTTTTGTTGTTGGTTTGGGGTTTTTTTTGTGTAGTTTTTAAGAAATAAGTGAGTTTAGGTGCATTATACATGATATAAAATGTTTATATAGGAAGGTATATTCAGTTTCTCAGTATTTATTCCAAGGAGGAAAGTGTGGCTCACAGGGAATGTGATGGAAACAAAGAGATCCTGATAGCCCCACAGTAAGCACATGTTCAAAGCATAAGCATGTATAATGGCTCCTTGACGTGATGTCATCTCATGCAAACTTAGCATTTCCAGAGCTTCCCTGCATTTGAACCTTTGTATTTTCACTAACTGATTGATTATTTGGCCATGGCAATTAAATGTGTGAGCAATAACTTACAGCAAGGCTTGTGTTTATTGATAAGAGCATTCAAGTCACCTGTGATTGAAAGAAAGTATGTGCGATGGATGTCTAATGCCTACCAAGTCTCTGAATTAGGCATCACAAGAGGAACAGAAAACCTTCTGTAGCATGCCAACAACAGATGTGAGGGAGAACTGATTGGATTGAAGGTATGAATTTTACTGAAGGATATGAGGCCACATTCAATATCGACTAATGTGTTTGAGGCACGGTGGTTGCCGAAAGGTCCAGGAGAACACAACAGACAGACCTGGACAGATGTGTGGTACTAATAGCATGGAGCTGACAGTCCATAATGTCACATCATTTTCTTTTGGTGATCCTCTTTCTCTCTTCTGTGATGATACTACTTCAGCAGAAAATGGCTTTTCATAGTCTTTAAGCAGCTGGCTGGCTGCCTTTGGTAAGGAAGACAGAAAAGTCACACTAACAGCTGCTTAGCAGGGGAAGAGAACTTCAAAGTAGATGGATGGTCTGCCTTTCACTGGACACAAGAAAGTGGAGCTGTTGTTGCAGTGAAGCTAGGCATTAAAATAGGCTTTTGCTGCTGTGCAGCACTGATAGATGAGGTGAGAATAAGGAGAATAAGCAAGAGTGGTATTAGTTAAGTATAACCTAGCGGGGATAAAAGATGATTGTTTAATACTCCTGATTAGTGACTGGGGAGATGGGAGAGATGGATTTAGGTGCAAAGAGGTGCTGTGCAGCTCTTTAAAGCTGGGCCAAGCTGCCAGTTCTAGTATAACTTGAGACCACTTGCATGGGTCGCAGATGCTCTCCTGTGTTGGCTTCTCCTGATTGCTGCTCTGTGTGCAGCATGAGAGATGCCTGAAGTGGGAACTGGTTGTGAGCTGTTGCAGGAGGTGTCCTGCTGCATGTGTAATGGATATGGAAAACCTATAAATTACAATTTAGTGGTGAAGTATAGTCATTGCCTCTAATGAGTTGACATTAAATAACAGAAGCACTATGCACACCTTGTGTAGGAAGAAGGTGATATTCCAGAGCCCGCTATATGCTAAAGGTTGGCAAATAATGACTTTGCAGCGCTGATCTCTGTGCTGCAATTAAGGCCATATAAACGGGCTATGTTTTCTATGTGATATGGACATGTCCTCACTAGAGGAACAGGGAAGCAGGTTAACTTCTTGAGTCACTTATTGAAGAAACATGATTTTCCTCCTGTCAATAGTATTTTTGGAAGTAGATAAGCAGAACATGGCTTTCCTACTGGCTTATTTATGATTTGTGAGGAGATGACTAAGCATGAGCATGCATCAAAGCTTTATTCCAGACTTGAAAGCAAGTTGAACTCAGTATATAATAAACATTGTTCTTACAGTCTTCATACACAGAAGCCTAGAGCATGACCTATTTGGTAGATACTATGGGGGTAAAAACATATTTTTGTTCTCTAGTTGTAAATAATTTACAATGTAGTTCAGTTAGGAATACTTACGAAATGAGATTAATTTCTTGATTATATTAAATCAGTATAATTTACAAAAATTCCAAAGTTAAAAAAAGAGAAATCAATCAACAAACTACTCAAGAACCTGACTGAGAAATTAAAAGGCCCAATGGGCAAAGGCAGAGAAGTAAAACCTGCTTGTATGAAATTTCTGTTGTCTCTATGCTCATTGTGTACTGTATGTGTGGTTTTGGTGAGCGTGCTGTTTTAGAGAGCTTGTGTTGTGTATCTGCAAATCCAGGAAGCATAGTTTTGCTCACAAAAAAACTTTATTACAAATCTTCTCCTTGGTATCTAGGATAGTTAGATGTAAAATGCTGAGACAATTTTTTTTTGTGCTCGCAAACAAGAGAAGCAGATGTTAAATTGGCATGTTATTTGTTTGCATTATCTAGGGTCTTTGAAGCAATTACTTTTGCATATGTTAGCGAGTCTGGAAGTCTTTCAGCTTGCATATTTACAGGGTAGAGACAATAGCCGCAAGGTCTGATCCTGGGCGCAGCTGAATTAGTACAAAATTGACAGGGTTAGGCCTCTGATGTCTGCAGTGGACATACTTCCAGGGTTTTTTTTATTTTTTTTTTAAAGCATTAAAATCTACTTTATTTCCATTGATGGCCCTTTCACCTCATTTGTCTGGCAATAAGGCTTGTGCTTAAGTGTTGACTATTGCAGTCTTTAGGAATGTGGTGTTAATTTCACTTGGGTGGTTTCACTGCCTAGGCTGGTAATACTTTATTATAACTACAGTGACATTTTTCCCTTTGGTCCAGAGATTGTTCTGGCTATTTTCTGTGCACAAGAAAAGTTTTATCTTATAAGGCGCTCATAACAAAGTAGATACTGCCTCTGGGTGTTTATATATGTATGATCCAGAAGCTGTCCTTCCACCCGCTTCATTTCCTTATTGCAGTACACAGAAGGTAGAGCCATTCAGCCAGTGAAGGCAGTCCTAGGATTTAATTTTCTTTCTGCTGGAGGACTCTGAATGCATGTTTTCCACTTGTGAGTCTGGCCATAAGGAGTCTTGAGACAGGCTTCTCATTCTCCCTCTTTTGCTGGGAATTCTTTCTACAGGATACTTGAGTACCAACTGCCCCAAATCACAAGAGAATTACTACATAGGTGCTCCCTAGAGAAAGGAAAGCCTTGGGTCAAGTCCATCAGTATGCCTTCTGATGAATGGGTGAGTGTACAAAAATAGGCCACAGGTCTTCCCTCCTCCCCAGTCAGGACTGCAATCACTAGGCATCACAGTCAGGCTCCCTCTCCCAATAAGGGAGGAACTGATGCTTGGTGTATCCCATCCTCAGTGAGCACAGCAAGGATTGGCTCCTGAATAATTGTGGGGAAGTTGGATAGTTCAATCTTTATTACTGCTGTTTTAGTCTGTGGATTAAAAAAAAGGTGAGAAAACAGGAAAAGAAAAATCCAATTTAGATAAAAAAAGAACTGTAGGAAGGCACAGTAGGCAGGTGGATACACCAGCACTCTGATGCTTTCTACCCTGCAACAGGGTTATCTGCTCTCATTTGAAATAACGATCTTTATTTGGAGTTTCAGATAGAATAAGCCAACTCCCAAGCAGTGTGCAATCAATTGAGAATAAATACAGTTTGCGTCTGCAGATGTGTTGTGCACAGGCAAATATGTGGGCATCAATATTTCATTAAATCAAGGATGGTGTGTATATGGACACTTGGATTACAGACATTATTTAGTTTAGCGGTGTTTTGTTTGGGGGGAGGGATCCTTTTCTTAATGTTTGTTGCTGTGAGCACACATGAGCACAGGCAGTCCCTCAGGAGAGGAAACGTTTAGAAGGAGGATTCCTACAACTATTTCAGTATTCTAAAAAGTAAAGCAAATCCTGGGGCAATGGAAAAGAAAGTTGCAAAGCTGTAATATCCTGTATGCTGCCCAAGAAATGACCCTGGTCCTCTCAGACACAGAAGGAACCTTGCACGCCAAATAAATGGAGTTGATGGTCTCATTTGAGTAAAGGATTCATGACTGTGGATCCCATACAGAGATGGTTAGTTCCCTCTGGTCCAGAGCTAGTTCCTTAACTCTGCTTCTCATGTCTTTTTGGTTTCTGTCTTGATGAACAGCCAAGTTTTGTGGATCCTACACAGAGACAACCAACTTCCCATGTTCACTGAAAACAAGATTTGGTATATAAAGTGGGAATTCTTGATTCCAGTAGATTTTTGTGGTACCTAAAAGTTAGGGGTTGCAATTCCCTGCTGGCAACTGAACCCCTGGAGAGGAAGAAGCACTTGTAAGCCCTAAAAATAGAAAATTCCAAATGTACAGTGAAATCTTACCGCTCTTCTGAGATTTAATTTTCTTTTAAAGAACAGCTTCGCGCTTGCGAGTGTTGTAGACTGGACAATAGAGCAATGATGTTTTTGACAAGCACGAAGCAAGCTGAAAACTCATTTCTTTGCAGTGTGTCTCACCAGCTCTCTGCCTTAAGAAAAGAAGGTGGTGATGAATGTGAGTGTAAGAGATGTAGGATTTGCTGTGGACAGGGTCCCCATCATACATCCACCTTCTTTTATAGCCTGCTGGTAGGTATCACAGGAGACCATGGGGTGATTTTTTTAGTGGAAAAGAACTTAGTCTTGTTATATATCTACTTCTCCACAATTTTAGAGTAAAAAACCCCACTCATTTGCTGGTGAAAGCAGTAGAGAGAAGATGATCTGACATGATAACGTTGATCACTTGCTGCAGTCTGTGCCTGGCTGTCTAGACTATCCATTTCTACACTGAGGTAGCTGGAAAGACAGGTGACCCCAGTGAAAGGTGCCCTGATATGCCTGGAAGGGAAGGCAGTAGGAATTTGGATGAAACATTTAAAGCCATTTATCTCCGAGACCAGAAAGCTGAGGCTATGAGGTCAGCTAAGCCAGCCAAGTGATAAGACAGTTTAGCATCAAATTCCTAGGCTCTAATTTAACTCTGAGCCTACCTCAGTACGAAGTCTGGTACCCACTTATTTTTCAAGGAGCACAGAGATGTCACTGAGGGTACCACGCATGAAGGATGGAGAGTAAGTTCACCAGGCATGGGAAGTATGAACAGATGAGCTGATCTTACTGCGTTCTCCTTTCTCTCTGAGGGTGCTGCTGCTATGTGCTGAATAAATTATTCAGGTTTCATGAATTAGTGATTGATTAATTAGAAGCCTTATTTAGAGTCCAGGAGTTCACTAAAAACCACAGTCATTTCTCAGCCAAAATCCTTGCTCAAATACCAGTATAAGGAATGTTGTTTATTTTATTAGCCCTTTCTGTTAAAGAAGGCTTTCTGCCCCCTCTCTCCTCGGGAGGACCTGAGCTGGTGTATTTTGGGGCCATTACTTTCTCCTCAGTTGTAGGCTGTCTGTCTGTGAAGCCAGCCCCACAGAGCAGAGGCAGGGGACTGGCAGGGCTCAGAACATGCTTATTTTTATTTTTTATTTTATTTTTTTTTTATTTTTATTTTTTATTTTTATTT
>WTSP01000541.1:4113-76723 GCA_025331215.1 Actenoides lindsayi
ATATATAATATTAATTTTTTTGTAAAATTTCTGATATTCCTAAATATTTTGTGGACTGAATCACTTGAGGACTGGATCCTACTTTGTGGATGACAGCCATTATCTACTGAACTACAAATTCCACTTTTCACCTCCAGCACATAAAATACAAGAATGGCTGTTTACGGTATCACAAAAGGTCCCTAAAATCGGATATTTTTTCTCTGACAGTGGCCAGTAGAGAATTCCTCTGTGACAAAGGGTAGGAAAGAGCATAGGACCATGCAGTTGTATGTTCTCACAGTCTGATGTTTAGGATTTCCTGAGCTAAAGGCTTACTGTATCCACATGTTTGTATTTCATAGTTGCTGGTACTCAACTGCATGAAATTATTGAATCACTTTTGAACTCATGTTTAATTTGATATTTATCATACATGGTGGCAAAGCTTATTTAGGCATTTATGAAAACTTCTTCCATTTGTAAAACTTTTTGCCCAGACTTCTTCCTGATCAGTTCATTTGAGATCCCCATGTTTTGCACAGTAAGAATTGGATTTTATGTAACTTTACTATACTCTGCATGGACATCTTTCTTGAAGCCGAGGAGTCCTAGTCAATCTGAGGGTTAGAAACTGTTTCAAATCTTCAGTTCCCCTGGATTCCTGTAGTAGAGAAAATGAATAATGCGTGTCTTCTCATTTTATAGAGAATAAAATTTAGACCTGGAGTCTCCTATAAAGTGCCAGTGAACAGATTTTACCTTTACATTTTTTTGCTATTGTTCTATGTTTTGGCTAATGTATGTATGTCTGCACATTTTGAGGAAAGACTTTTCCCTTGACTTTTTAGACCGACTGTTTACGTTAGGTCTGCATATTCTACGTTGGCTGATGTACACATGTAGAAAGCTTGTAGCCATTTATTATTTATTTTGGGAAGATGTTTTTTAGTTTTAAGTAATTATGAGCAACATTTTAAAACTTTTTGCTTGTGGGAAGAAAAAATCACCCTCCTACATGAGTGTGTATGTTTTTTCAGTGAGCAAAATGGACATCTTTAATGTAGTCCAAGAAATCTGATTGGATCAACTTCTGGCAAAAAGGGGGAATGGTTAAATAAACCGGTTTATACAGTGTCTCTTATATGCAATGAGAAGATTTGAAATGGATTAGTGAAAAAAATTATGACGTAAATTCAGTATGGTGGTAAGGACATTTTTGTTTATATACGTACCAGAGACTTTCTCTGCTTATAAAGACATCGCCCCTCCTGTTTATCTCCTACGTGCAGAATGCTTTTACAGAATAAGTGGCTGCTGAGTCACGCTTTCACTGAATGACTGACAACCTAGTTTCTACTAAGAATTGTTAGATTTCCTCTCCTGTGTATCAGGCGAGCAGTGTTACACCCCTTACTTAGGAAATGAAAACATGACACAGCATTATAGATGACTTCATTGAAAATGCTATAAACTGGAGAAAGGAAATGTAAGGATAGGTTTAGGTAGCCATGTAAATCAAATCAAAATCTATCCACATCAAATTATTTACTGACAGTAATTATTATTAAAGAAAATAATATAACAGTGTTCATTTCAATGTGCTGAATTAGCAGTTTTGCAGTGCAGTAGTTCAAAGGGAATTTTGCCTGAATATATTAGTAATAGATCTGAGAGACACATTGTGCTTTCTGTTGGCAGTGTTTTCTGAACAAAAGAAAATATGTACATAGCTAGAGTGGTTAAGTCTAAACCTAGATAATCTACACTTTATGGTACCTATATATAACCTATATTGAATAGTTTGTGCGACCAAAATAAGTTATAAGTAGCTGTAAACATGGCCTTCCTCTTCATAAATGTAGGAAGGTTTTATTATGGAACCATAAATACGTGCAGTATATTTATTTCCCCTTCCTATGTGATGTTTTAAAATTCTCTTTTCCTTGAATGTGTAAGTACATTTTTGGATTGTGACAAGCAGAATACAGCTCACATTTACAGAAATATCTGCAACTGTTACTTACTTTAAAGTCCTTTAAGTAGTTAGTTTATGTTGCTGCTAAAAGCATAATTGTTCCATAAATAACATGGTACTTCATGGTTTGTTTGGCTATTGCTTTTTTTTTTGTTAAATATGTGGGTATTATTTTTTAACAGAGACAGAAATTTACCTTTGGTCATTAAAGATTTTACTGTCCTTGTCCTGTAAACACACATCTTTTTGGATTTATTGTATTCACATGGTATTTTATAGAAAGGTTTGTCAGTGCATTCAGCAGGGAAAGAGCGAGTGCATTTATTTGGTTGTTGCTGTGGAAGTGCTTGTTACACATTCTTTTGATGGCCTTCTTTGAATTGAAAAAAAATATAGTATGACCTTCAGGTCATTTGGATTTTCTTACAGCCCATGAGTACCTCGGTGGCCATAATACGGACATTTTGCTACGTGGGAAAGTTGCTCCTCCGAATAGAGTCATATGGTCTTCATGGCGTGATTTTGTGCATGTACTAAAGCTTTTGCAGGATTACACATGATGGATTTCGTGTTGCAGTATTTGTGATAGGGTATACTTTATGGAAATAATGGCACTGTAATTTGATGTGGGATTTTGTCATGCCACACTAAGAAATCTTAAGTTTTACTTGTGGTATGACATGAAAAAGTAACTATAAATTGCACAAATCATCTGAAGAATTTTAAAATAGCAGACAGTTCTATAAATAACTAACGTGTATAGAATACATAATGATGTTCTGTAGTTTAACTCTTAACTAGAACACATGTGGAACAATCTGCCTAACTCCCAACCACCTCAAATAAAGAAATGCAGAAAGTCTAGATCACAAACTCTCCCTTTTATTCCACATGCAGTACACTCACATGCACAGGTAAGGACATGTAGATAAACTTGGGAGCAGATGATCTTGGCTGCTGTTAGTAAACAAAGAAGCTACTGGAAGGGATGGAATCCTTTCACCAGAAATATAGCATAATTTAAAATATGGTCCTGTGAGATATTGTTAAGTAGATTCACTAGTTAATGTCAAAATAGGTTTAAAAGAGAAACATTGATTTTAATGGGGCATTAGAGTTAATCATGGTTAGTGAATTCTATTATTAAACACAATTTGTTCCTTTCTGTTCTGATTGCCAAGTTATTTTTAACATCATGTTAGTTTACAAAACTCCTCAAGGTCATGATCTAATTTGATATAATTTTCTAGTAAACAGTCTGATATGGAAAATTCTCACAGAGAAATGAAATTGTTGAGATAATAGAAATGAAAATTTTGCTATAGGATAAAGGGAATTTAGATTAATTATTCTATCAATGTACTAGACATGCCCACTATTTTTTTTTTCCAAAAACTTTACAAATATTCTTTATCTTAATATTGTTGAGATTGTATGTAATGAATATGATTTGTTGCCAGATAGAAACTTGGAGCTCTTCACTATTGCTAAAATGGTCTTAGAAAGCATACAAATTTAGGGTTTTTTTTCCTTTTACAGAAGATCTATGGGACAGTATCACAGTAGAGAGAATAATTGACCTTGACAAAGTCATGCAAACATGTAGAAAATTAAACAAAACAGTGTTGCTTTTCCATAGCTATCTTTCTAGTTCCTCTAAGTTCAGGCAACACATCTTTTGTTGTTCTTTGTCTGCTTTGCTTCTTGCTGTCTACCTCAGGTCCAGGACCCTTACTCCTCAGGTCAGATTGGCACCTTGTGAAAACTTAATGACACAGGAAAAACTGCTCTGCAGTTTTTTGATTTTATGCAAAATGAAATGAACCTATAGTAAGGTTTTATAAGAAAAAAAATGAGGCTAGAGCCGGGGAGGAATCATTAGGAGGAGTCACAGAGAGGCAAGAAAGTCATCAAGAGACCAGATCATCACTTTGTGCACTAAATTTCCATTGAAATCTTGTTATGGACCCCTTATCACAGTACTCCCTTGGCTCAGTTCTCACCTACATGTGTATAATTTTATTGTCAATCACTGGTGGAAAACGGTTATAAACTATATTCCCAAAATCTGAAGGACCATTGAGTATAAGACTATCTATGACTAGCATAGAGCCCCTTTGGCAACTCATTTTTCATGTATTCTTTATGTCCCTAAAGGTCTATGGCAACCCAGAATGGGCTGTTCCTCTGCACACCCTCTTGTCTTGGAAATCCTTTGCTGTTATAGCAAAGTGAGGAATGAGAGGAAGCACAGAGTAGCACCTGGGTACTAACCAGCTACAAGCCAGTGCCAGAGTCAGGACGTTACCCATTCCTTGAGAATCAGGTCCCATAAGAAACCTCCCTCTGCAGTTGAATGAATGCTGAACGCTGTGTTCTTTTGCACAGACCAACCTCCCCCATGGCCCCTTCCCCACACCCTGCCCATGGAAGCTCAGGTCTGGACATCCCATTCTTGCTTGCGTAGTGTTGTAGATGTAGCTGTATTCATCTTTGTCTCTTACAGTCTGGGTTTGCTGGCTGCCTTCCTGGCTAGACCCTGGATCTACAGCACAGGCAGCCTTGTCTCCAGCCTTGTTTCCTGGCTGGACCTTGAACTCACATGACAGGCAGGCTTTCCCCCAGTGCTCTCCTGAAAGAACCTAGCTGCACCCCCTGGATGGACCATGGACTTAGTTCAGTGTCCGGGACTGTTGGTGGACTGTGGCCCTACCACCACCTTGGCCCTACCCGTATATGGGACTGCTTGGTGGCTGGGGGTGCTGGTGGTTTCTTCCTGCCAGCCCTGGGCTTCCTGTAGGCTCCTGGCTCATCCTTCCTTGTGGCAAAATGTACCTCTCTCTTTTCTTGATACTGCCTAACTTCACTGAACAGCTTGGTAAGAGCACACCCTCATACGGACCCAGCTCCTGTGTACTCCTTCATAGTCCACTAACCTTTGGTGATTGCTGGAAAGATGGTACAGCTTCATGCTACCTAGCTTTATCTTTCTTGATGACTTCAGTACATGCAGCAGAAATAAGTGTTTTCCCAAAATGTTACAGCACTTCAAGACACCTTTTATTATGCACGGATTTTGTATTTACATAATATTATGTTGCTTGCAGTCAGTGACCTTCAGTATGGATTTGGCCCCAGATCCTACAGTTATTAAAGAGAAGGTGTGGAAGTCTCTCTATGTAGAGTCACTACAAGCTTTTGTAGGTATACAAAATACTTTCTTACTGTTACACTTGAAAAAAAATAATATTTTCAAGTTTGAAGCTCCAGCTGCTTATAAATCATGAGGAAGACAGTATTAGATTATGATGATCCATTTTTGACTGCATATCTTAAGTTAGTAGGTTTCTCTGTGAGCATTCAGGAAAAAGCCTTTTCATTTTAAGGTATACCTCTTCTTTCCTAACCAATATAAATCCACAAGCTGAAAGTACTGAAGAACCGTAAGGTCTTACATTAGTCTACAGAGTGCAAAATGCCAGTATGTTTATTGTAACATTTTCTCTCAAGGTTTTATATTCCTTATTATTGAATGAATTAAACAAGGAGAATTCTACTTCTATACATTAACAGGACCCTGTGTTTAAAGTACATGGGATTCTAGAACTTTACAGTATTGTCTTATCATGTTTCATGCTTCTTTACACACAACTGCATGCATACACACTAACATATGTAGACAATCATTGCTGTATGAGAACACATAATTATTTTAAAAATTCCAGTGGTAGAAGTTACAAATATTCCTGTTATTATGTGCCCCTAAAATATATGCAGCTGCAATAACCAATCTGTGATTCTTTTAAATATTATCAGAACTTGTATGACTAATTCAGCCTTTTATCTATCTGTAGATAATCATGTAGAAGCTAGACGCACAGGAATGTTGAACAGATAATATAATTGGTAGTGTAAATCTGAGTGGGTAGGCAGTTGGATTTTCTTCAGTCAGTTCTGCCTAGCCGCTGTCTTTGAAGCTGTAATCCTCCTGAGCCAAGCATGGTCTCAGGTTCCAAACACACATCAATGCCATGATAAGAAACTTGCTGCAGAAAGGTTGTGCTGTGTTGGGGTGTCAGTGCTCCCACAGCCAAACTGGTTGTGAAGTTTCCTCATGTGTTTCAGTGCAAAGTCAATAGCTTTCCAGGATGATTTTGAACAAGCCAAGCTATTTGGCATGAAATGCATAAAGAAAGCTGACATGCCTTTCATGAGGTCAGCTCTGGACATAGTATCTGTCACTGAATTTGTGATCACAAACATCTGGTGACTAGTAACTGTTCTTGCAGTTGGGCTGAGTTGAGGTACACAGTGGGTTCTGGGGTGCAAATGAAGGGAAGAGGAGAAGAGACACAGGATATTGTGATCTGCTCTACCTTTGTTAATGGTTTAACTTCATTCAACATGTACATCAGTGGAGTCAACAGGTCCCTCACAGACATGCAGACATTAGGATTGGGATCCACGTTTGTAGTCTGTCATGCCCAGTGCTAGGTAGAACATTTAAAACTTTCTGTTTAAACACTCAAATACAAATATTAACTTTTTTAAAACTAGTGAAGCTGCAAGGAAGTGAAGGCTAGTGAAACTCTTCGTTTTATTATGATATTTAAACAAGTGCTCCTTATGCCAGGTGAGTTAAAGAGTGAGGAAAAGAACTATGAAACTTAAAAATGTTTGTATCTACTTTTCATTTTCATTAATTACTACAGCCATGTATCTTTAATGCCATGCTTAAATATGCAGGCAAAATAGTCTCAAAGTTTACTGATGTAGGGTTTCCTAATGACATATGCATTTTTAGATATAGTACTTCACCATTCTCCAGGTCTACATGTAAAAAATTATGTGAGTAATAAGTGATATTCTTGTCTTTTTCTATTTTTACAAATCTCCCATTTCCAGTGGAAATGCAACACAAAATAATTAAACTTTGGTATTCCTGTGCTGTTTCTGATCTTTATGATAGTGTATCACATTATTCAGGAAGATATTCCGTATTTTGGATGGAATAGATACATATTGTGAAATTTTAAATGTGTTTACATGCTTAAAGTTACGCAGAGGCATGTTCAACCAATTACTTGTATATTGACTACTAATATGACTAATATCTTGATTGCTCTATATTTGAAATCTGAAATTCTAACTGGTAACACTGGTTTGGTTGTTCTCTCTCTTCCCTCTCCCCCTTCCCCCTTCCTTCCTTCCTAGCCAAAAGATATTGTAAAATTTATCCTCTCACAGTTGTAAAGTATGAAGTTACTCTGATGATATTGTGCTCTTGTAGGTGTAAGATAACAATCGTGTAAATGAAGTGCAGGTGTTGACTAACATCAAATGCTACTATAGTGGCACAAGGCAGAGTCCATATTGAGGCAAAGTCTCTGTTCATATATTATTGTCTGTAGCTGATCAGAGAATATTTCATACTACCTGGGCAATCCTTCCTCTAAGTTTACAAAGTCATATTATGCCTTTCTGTGCACGTGCACTTGTGAATGAAATCAATGACAGAGACACATTCATTTCTGTTACAGGGGAAGTATTTGTCACAAAGCATTACCTTCTCTTCTTTTGCCAACTTAGACAACATCAAGAAATACATTCCCAACCTAAGGGATAATTCAAACAAAACCCCAGTTAGAATTAGTCTAATTTTTTTTTTTTTTTAAAAAAAAAGGGATCACTGAGCCCACCATGGAGTCCAAAGAGCAGGTTCTGGTTAATTGGAAGCCTAAGGAGCCAGTCTCCTTCCTTTTGTGCGTGGTGGTAAAACAGTTACAATAATTAATCTGTTAACTCTGTAGCTAAAATTCTCCTGTAGGAAAAAACATTCCAAGAAAAAAATGACATTGAAGAACAAAGCGAATACTTTATTCTAATATGTTGTGTCTACACAAGAAATAGTTATTTTGCTGAAGCTTGTTGATTCATTTTGTCATGAAGCAAGTTCATATAAAAGTCCTCAGAATTCATATACAGTTGTCAGGTGTTAACAGTCATGAATGCACAAATGTTTTGAGAAATCATCTTGTTGCTGTGGTTTATTCTCTTCTGGAAAATATTTCTATTAGTTTCTAAGGACACATTTTTTTACCTTTTAGCTTTTCTCACAGTTGGTGTAGAGATGTTGGTCTATGACTTTTTCTGAAATTTAGAGGTAGTAATTTTTAGTTGGGGAGTCCTGGATTAGCTTAAACATACACTGAAAAAGAAGTCCCCAAAGCTACTGACATGTTTGTATTTTGCTTCTGGAGCAATTAAAGATTTTACTGAATATCGCATTAAAGTCATAGAAAACAGACAAAGAAAGTAGCCTGTGAAAGTCAGCTAGTCCATCTTCTGTTCTCAGGGTGTATCTAAAGATGCCTAAATCACTCTTGGTAGAGATTGGTCCAGTTCTCCCTTGTTGCAATTTAAGTCCACTACTGTCTGGTCTCTCTGCAGTAACCTTTTACACATCTGAAGAGCATTATCATGTCTCCTTGCAGTTTTCTCATTAGTAGATGATGAAGAGCTAGTCCCTTCAATGTTCCCAGGCTTGGAGAACTCTACCTGCTTTCCTCTGTGCTCCCTCCATTTGATTACTGACATTCCTGGAAATGATGCTTCAGACTGAAGGTAATACTCCATGTGAATGAAGCCTTCCTATTGACAATTTTCCAGGATGATATTTGCTTTTCTTGCAACCCTGTGGCATTGCTGACGCATGTTCAGTCTGTGACCCACTGTGACCTCTGATCCCATTTGTAGAACTGCTGCCTGGTCATCTCCATCTTATATTTGTTCAGTCAGTTATTCCCAGGTGATGTGCTTTGGATTTGTCCTTAGTGAAATGTGTTCCGTTTGTTTAATGACCACATACATCTTATTTCAGTAATGCATCCTCTCCATTTCTTTGGTTCATCCTTCTGAATTTAAACCCTGCCATCTGTGTAAGGCTTACAGCTTTTCCCAGCATGCAAAATTGATACTAATGCTATTGATCCCACTGTACAAATCATTAATGAAAATACTAAAAAGTGCTTGATCTGGTATAAGTATTGTACAATGTAATGGGTATGGAATGTCCTGGTCAGTGACTCTTCACTACTGAAGCTCACAGGACAGGCATGCTGTTAACAGACAACTGTTCTGTGGATATGCCATGAAGTGAAGATGTATCAAACTGTTCAGGCCTAGGGAGTGCTGAGCATCTTCAACAGTGCTGATGAGGGTTCTCATGAGATCCAAAGCTGAAAAGACAATAGCCTGAAGCATCAATGCCTCTTCTGCACAACCATGGGAGTTATATTAGATATGGCCCCTCTCACTTTGTTTTTGTGGGCCTAGGAATCAGCCCTACATAATGTAGTAGAACTTCGTATTAATTTTTTCATAATTTAAACTGTTTTGTGAAAAAGTAAATTTTAGTTTATCCTAGTTTCTGTAAGAAAGGGGTGTTCTTAATTAGGGGGAGAAAGAAAGTTAGGAATATGAGCAAGCACTAGAATTATTGTTGGAAAGGAGCAAACATTCAGGAGCTAGACCTATTGTAGTGCTCTGAGTTAACCATGGTGTATATGTTTTCCTATGCATGGAAAAACTTGTTAATATTCACTTTTGAAAGTAGAATTTTTTTTTAATTTTTTTTTTTCCAACTTAAGTGCTGTAAGTAGGATGTTTTATAAGGAAATTGTATTTTTATAAAAAAAAAAAAAATGCTCACAGGGATTTTTTTCATTTTCATCAGTGTTTCTTTATGAAAATGAGCAACCCAAAGTGTTTGAGTTTCACACTAGTTTTCCAAAATTTCATGGTTTTTAAACTGTTTCTATTATAGGTTGTTTGTTTTTTTTTTTTCAGTAACTGCTAGTAAACAGATGCTTTACAAAAATGCTCTTTTGAAAATATGTTTTGCTGTGGAAAGTGCTTTTCTTTCTTACAACTTCCTGTGAAACCTCTCCTTATCTGAACTCCCAATGAAGATGAATTTGCTGGTTTTGCTAACAAGGATTACACTCTTCCAAGTCCAGTTACAAAAAAACCAAAGTTTGAGCTGCACTGGCACTTATATTTTCTGTCAATTAGCTCAGCATATGAAAAAGCGGACATCCACCAGAAAACATTTTAAAATGTTTTGTCCGCTCATCAACCTTGAAATTAGCTGCAAATATAATGTACATTTACACATAACTCCTTTGTTTTAGGTATGATAAGGCAGGATTCATGAGACCAAACTTACATTTTTGTAAGGTCTCTTTAGGAGTACTTGGTTATTTAATGCAAGTAAAGTCCCCAAATACCATACCTGCTATGTATTACATGTTTTCTAAAGTATAGACCTGCATTTCCTCTGAAAGGTGTAAGACATACAAAATTTACATTAAGGAATGATGTGTCAGCCAGGTAATTTTCCCTTAAGATATAAATGATTCAGAGAGGTTGATTCTTGCTGCTGTGTTACTCAGTGAACAAAAATAAAGCCTGATACAAAGCAATGTGTTGCTTTATTATGCTTTACGTTGCTCTTGGCTGAGTGACACCACATTGTATCGAGATAATAAAAACAGAATTAAATCTGTAATATCTCAAACATTAGAATAATTAATAAGTGATTTTTGCCATCAAAAATGTCCAGTTCTGGCACAGCCAAATTTTGAAAGAACTGACCTGTATTTAACTCAAGGTTTGCTCAATACAAGACTAGTCTGAAAGAGTGCAAATGTTACAAAATCAATGACATACAAGCACAGCTGAAATGTATTTTATGGAACTTGAGAAATCCAAGACAATAAGATAAGACAGTGGTCTCTCCATGGTTTATTAAAGTTTGGAATGTGCATCCTAAGAGACTAACTTGCCCCATACTTTTGCAACTCTCATTCAAAGTTGATATTTTGTGTTTCAAGGCATATTGTTACTTGAAATGAAAAAATGAAACTTAAGTGGATATTTAATTATTTTTTTTAGACTTTATAATGTGTAAGCAAAAGCTCAAAGTTTATATTTTTCAAATATGGGGAATGTTGTTATTACTTTTTAATCTTTTACCCCAAAATCCAGATACAGCCTGGAGTTGGGGACACGTGTGTTGTCTTGTCTAGTTGTTCTTGAGTAACAGATGCTGGTGACTGACTGAAAAGCATCATTTAAGAGTTCCTGAAGGGTTAGGTCTGGCTTTATTAGCCATTATGAGACTACCCTACATATGGTTGCTGCCAACGGTGTGAAAGGATAAAGATAAGATATTGAACAAGACCGGATTGATTTACCCAGGCTGTTGGCAACTGCCTGCCACTTTCTTCTAATTGGAAATTTTTGTCCCCCCCTCCCTACTCCCAGCCTGTAGCAGAATTGAATGTCTGGTTACTCATTAACATTATTCTGTCAAAATGATATGACTGAGTTTAAAGACTTCATAGTGAAGGATTTAAAAAAAATCCCAAACCTTGACATAACTGGGTTAGAGAAGACTATGCACAAAGTGATGCCAGCAGATAGGAAGGTGCAGCTATCTCACCGAGGATGGGTGGTGAGACCCAAATAAGCAGTTTGCACAAGTAACCACTGACACTAGATCTGCCAGAACCAGAGAAGTTTGTCTGACTCAGCTTTCTTTGACTCTAACCTCACCTGCGGTGCATTTTTCAGTTAAGAAAAATGTATAAGGTGATAGCAGCATCAATGAAGTAGCAACATCACAACACCTGAAGGAAAAAGCAATCCCAAGAAGGGGTGGAATTTTTTAACTGTAGTTTCTAGAGTTTGGGGTGGGGGGATGAGTTTGTAACCTCTTTAATACTTGTGATAAACTTGTGTTTTAAAGTCACAACTGATCCTGAAGACATGATGCCTTCTTCCCTTCACTGAAGGCATTAGGAGCTTGCAACAGAGTTCTTCACAATTCCCCATAGCTGCTCCCCAGACACCGGAGGATATTTCTCAGGATGTCAAAGACATTCCTAAGAGAATGTTAGTTCAAGGAGTCCTCCCTCCTTGCACATGCCTCTTCTGCTTGTGGCTCAGTCGTACCCTTACACCACAATGTAACAGCTTCTCCAGGGTTACTCATAATCTAGATCCTTTCAGCAATCCACCTTCTTGCAGAGTCCCCACTAATAGCCCTGTGAGTATTGCTGGGGAGGAAGCAAGCTGGTGTGGTGAAAGAGGAGAAGCCCAGGCTTCTTAAAACTGGTTATGATGCTGAAGCTAGTGACAAATGAATCAGCCACTGAGACAATTTTTCTAGGTTAAATATGTTAAAACATTCTATAAATAATTTGGAAGACTGTGCAGATGACTGGGCACAGGTGGGACATTTTTGTTCAACTTTTTAAAGACAAATAGTCTGAAAATATGTACATTTATTATGTTTTTCACCATGACAAAACAAGAACATCCAGATTTTGTCTTTGGCTTTGAGATTCAGAGTACATTGCAGTATGATGAATTAAATCTAATGATTATATCCACTTGCATTTGAAATTTTCTACTTAGAAGCATAAAAATTGAATCATTGACTTCACATTTCAGCTTCTGTAAAAAAAAGTTGTTTCTAAAAAACAGTTGTTTTGATCCCGGCCAAGAGTGTGGGAACCATTGCAACATTTTAAATTTATGTCATGTGTCATTTTGGTTAGAATTTTAAAACCTGTATCATCTGGGCAACAGTGAGTTCTTTTGTACTGTTTCTTCCTGTATTTGTGAAGCTCCTGTTGCAACAGAATCTCAGTTATTTGAGAATGAGAACATTTGAGAACACCAATAATAGGAGCAACAATCATAGTTCCACTGGCCAAGCACTAATTTACAGTATTCTTTGTAGGCAGATTACTTGCAGGCAACAGTCCAAAATACTTCAATGACCTTAAAAATATTTCCAGGAAAAGGTTACTGAATTTAATAATGACTATGCAATATGTAGTAAACATCAGCACAAGAGGTTAAGAGATCAGCAAAGAGTTCTCACCAGCATGATTTAACACAGGAAGCAATGGGGAAAGTCTAAGGTTTAACTGTTCAGTTAAAGCCAGAACGGAAATTGGAGCAAGAAAAAGAAAACACAGTGTCATAAACATGATGACATCTCTGTACTAGGAAGGTGACTCACAATACAGTTGTAAAACCTAGGTACAAAAAGTTCTTATAGATTCTAGAAAGTAAGGCAGAGTTGGTAATTGTGTCATGTTTTCACAACAGATGAATCTATTTCCCCTTTTGATTGAAAGGTCAGGCGGATCAAATGCAATCAGATAAAGCACATGGTAAATCACATACTCAAAGTACTCACTTCAATGAGCTACGAAATACAGTAATGTGGCAATTAATTCTTTTCAGTTTAGGTAGAGGAGGAGTTTTGGAAAGTATTCAGGCAGGCAGGAAAAATCCAGAGTTTTAAGTGAAAAGGAAAGCACGTTGTTCTAACTTGCTTACATCTAGAATACATCAACTGATTAAAACAGCTGAGGAAAGATCATCTTTGTTGTTTCAAATGAGAAGAAATGCAAATGCTGCGAGAAGTTGAGTTCTCTGGCTTTGACTCAGCAAAGCTCTTAAGCATGTTCTTAACTTTAAGCACAAACATTCCCATGGAAATCACTGGTGGTGACTCAACAACTTGCAAGATCGGGTTCTTAAAAATGTTTGTTTTCTTTCATTATTTTGCATATGTGCTTGCAGGTTCTCCTACAGCAAAGCAGCAAGCTGCTACATGTCCCTTGTAACTGTGGGTACAGAGGAATTTACAATGTAAGCATTTTGTAACATCTTTTGTGAAGTCTGTGCCATCACCTCAAGACTTTTCTGTAGATTCATTGTAACACAGAAATGCTGCAGACCTAACACATATTCATTCAAGGGGGATGGGGGATATTTCTTTTTTATCCTCAGAAGACATTCATTTGAGGGGGAGTTTATGGTACAAGAACAATGTATCACAAGGTTTATTACTTTGCATGTGAGGTTGGGTAACTAGTTAACAAAAGTGTGTTTGCTGACTGGAATCGTGGCACTTTGTAAAGGAAAGGAACCTCCTATGAAGTAATACAGCAATATTCTGGCTGTCATATTTGTAGAGGAAATAATCTGTGTTTATTTCTCAATAATAAAGCATTTTGAGATTGCGCAAGTATGCCAGTGCAAGATGGTCATTAACTATTTAAGAGACAGAGTCTAACTAGTCCATGATGAGTTTTTTTGTTTGTTTTTTGTTGGGTTTTTTTCATTTCTTCCTGCTTTGTTCAAGTTAGTTTTACTGTTTGTTTGCACTTATAGCCTCCTCTCTGCTTCTAGAGAAAAATAAAGGACCTTTCAGATGTAGGCAGTTTACTGTCTGCAATATGTAAAACTGAAGTCTCCTTACATCTTGTTTCAGTCCCTATCCTTATTCTGTGTTCAGTTAATACTTTGTAAAGTAGAATAACATCCTTTTCTCCTCCATTGTTTCTATTGATTCTGTGTCTTGGTATTTAGACAGGAAAAGGACCTCCACTTTAAAGCCAGTCAGAATTAACAAATATGAGTTTCAAGAATGTAAACTAAGCAATTACCACAGAAGTGGCTAGAGCAGATAGCTTGAATATGGGTACAAGATTTTCCAAAATTTTCCTTTGAGCAGTGGCTCTGGTTACAGCTAACTCTCAACTAGCTCAGTTAATATTGACCTTCTTCACTAAGTCCCATTTGCAGCATCTAGACAGGCAGAGTTCTGATTTCTGTCAAGGATTTGCAGGCAACACAGTAATAGGCAAATGCTAATGCTAACACTGCTGTCAATAATAGGGAGTTTATCACTATACTTTAAAAGACTGTAAGCTGAGAATAGATTGACCTGTGTTGTTGGACTTCATCTTAAAAATGCAACAAAAGGGTAAATCCAGATTCAAAATCTACTTTCTTAATTTCTGGCAGTAGCTCTGATGCAATAAATGTTTCTAAATGTATACATGTGTGAAATAAAGTATGCCCAAATCAATGGACACCTCTTTTTCTTCTTCTTCGTCTTTTTTTTTTTATTATTATTTATTTTTTTTTAACTTGGATATTTAAGCCACTGCAGAGTGGACAGCACTGCAACCCTTTTGACATTCTGATGGTCAGGCAGGCATGAGGCTCTGCATTGGGACACAGAAAAAGGTTTTAATTTTACAGTCTGGAGAAGCAGTTGCAGTCTTTCAAAATGAGGACATCTGAAGCACTATAGCCTGTGAACTACTCTACATTTTATGACACATGGAAGAACCACTAAACCGCATCCTCTGTGCAAGCCAGGCTCAGGAACAACAGCATTTGCTGGAATGAGAATGCAACTTCTGTTTACTCATGGTGTAAAAAATGTGAAGTGAAACTTATGCCTCTGATAGCACATTATTTACTGTTATTTGGAAGTTACCTTGCTTTATGAAGGTTCAGGTTTTCTTTCTTCAACTCGGAAGATGCTGTTGGACATTATCTGTCACTAAGGAAGTTAGAAACTAATGGCTTTTGCTCCATCCTTCATGCAAATACTATGATGTTATTTCAGTGTCTTCCTAGACTTTAAGGTGCTTTTGCAGGAGGATAGGTAAGATTTGATGTGTGTGCCACTACTGATGATATGCATAATGATGTGCCACAATAATAGAAGCTGGGTTCAATTTTAAATTTCCTCCTGCTGCTGTTGATTGGTGACCCTGGAGGTTGGGTGGTTGCTTTGGAGTAGCTGAAAGAACCATTAATTCAACACTGTCTCTGGTAAAGAGAATGCTTAGTATTTGTGTTGAGTGTTTTACTGATATGTGCCTGTGTAAATTTTTCGATTTTTTTTTTTTCTTAAAGAAATCCCCATTAACTGTTTACAGGTGTGTCAAATTTGTTAAAACAATTTCTAATCTCTGGGTCCTTCTCAAATATTGAATTTTTTATGTATTTCATTAAAATTAACTTCTTACTCTGATAACTTCTATCATCATCTCATGTATTGGCATATTCATAATGAGAGAATGTAAAAGGGAGCATGAAGACACCCAAACAAATACAAATTTTAATTTGAGTGAATAATTTTTGAACATTTGGCCTGGTGCTATTCAAAATGCCATGCTTCTGAATCAGAAGCAATAAACTCACAAGAGAGAGTTTTAGAAATAATCCCTGGACATCCTGTTCTTATTAGATGTGGGCTAAAACATTCTGACAGACTTCAAACCTGCTGAAATATTATTCTTTAAATATTTTGACATTGACTCCAGTGTTACTGGGAGCACATCTTATCTCTTTAAGGTTGACTATGAAAAAGGGAGAAGACAGAAGTATATGTGGTGAAAAACAGTGAGAAAAGAAGTGGAGAGTTGACTGTGTGAAAAAGAAAGAGACACTCTGGGAAAGCAGCAGAGAAAAAGGAAAGAAGAAAAAAAAAAAATCCCAATTTTTTTAAGTATGTCTCTTTAGGACTGAGCCTGTGCCAAACCTTGGACTTGGAGGCTGTTCTGTCCTTAATACATTGCACATGATTGTCTGTAGCTAGAAAAACATTTTTTGTGGTTTTTAAAAAATTGAATTATCCTCATATGAAATAAAACAAACTAAGAGTTTAAATGACAGAGTAAAAAGAGACCAAATTCATTTTGCAAGCCCTTGGAGAGTTTAAAAATCCCTTAGGTTCACAAAAACTCAAACTCCATAAGGTTCATATATTCCCAGAGTAGAACGTACAATGGAGTTACTTCCATCTACTTTAATTAAGTTTTCATCAGACTCTTTCTATTTAGCTGACTTGTTTTCCTCTCAATACATGTTTCTTTTAAGGGTAAGATCCAAAATACCCCATTGACACTTCCTGTGCAATCTAGATAGAGGTTTGATAAGGAGAGAGGTTATAAAACCTGTGTAACTCTCAAAGCTACAAGATCATAGGCAGTTGACTCTGTTGATGGGTGTTAATTTCAGCATCTATGCCTTGTTCTAGATACACTCATTTGACTTTTAAGATCTGCATCTTGACCTATTGAAAGTATTTAGTGTGTCTAAACCACAAAGAGGGTAGCTCTTAGTGTATTCCTTAAAAAACCTATTTCCTGTTGGCTGCCTCTAGGTACCACCCCACTGAACAGGAGTTTTTAGCTTGTTCATCAGGAACACCATTCCCCACTGCATATGATGCCAAGCCTCCCAGTTTAGTGTCTTAACAGGCTAACAGGGTCCATTTTGAAGATGAAGCCAGCTCTAAGTGTTAGCTCCAAATAGAAGCAAAGGCTTAGAATCACAGAATCATAGAATGACTTGGGTTAGAAGTGGCCTCCAAAGGTCACTTAGTCCAATCCCCTGGAATCCTCAACTAGATCAGGTTGCTCAGAACCTCATCAAGCCTGCAGCATTCAAACCTGCAACTCCCATGTATCTTCTAGGTAATACCTATCAAGTGGATGCCAAAGCAGGGGTGTGTGTAGAGTTAGATACTGAAACAAATTGAGACTGATAGCCTGCATCAGTAGACTGATAATTAACAGACATAGCACTGGGCTAAGTGAACATCAGAATGCTTTTGATGGGTCAAAACAAGGATTAACCCAATCCAGCAGGCTGTCTATGATACTTATCTGACAGGGAGGCATTCTGGTCATGAAGGTAGTTTTTGAGATGGAGCCTCATCACTAGCACTTCAGGTAGGCTGTCTTCTGCAATTTCCCCAGATCCAGGGAACTTGACTGTAAAATTTGTCATGTGGGAGACTGTTTTTATTCTTTTTCCTGAATTAAAACATTTTACTCCTTCCAAACTACCAGTAATCTTAAGAAGTCACCAAGGGAAGAATATAGGAAAAGGTGATCTGATTGCTGCTTAAGCCCATTTCAACTTTTAACATCTTTGATGTTCCTTGTAAGGAATTCCACCCATTTTCTGAGACCTACACCTTTTAGGTTGGTTTGTATTCTTATCTGGATCTTCACTTGATATCCGTCACTCCCGGATTGTTAAATGCAGTACAGAACTGATGCTGGACTACTGTCTTCATGCCTGGATTTTTTGACACTTCTTCCACATCCCTTGGTTATCTGTTTCCCAGAGTGTAGAGTCCTGGATTATTTGATAATTTCCTTACATGGAAGCTGACTTCTGACCATCCCTCCTTGCACTTTCCCAGTTTTTCTTTATTATGAAGCATGTTCTGAGCCCCATTTCTTTACTCAGCTATAGAGCTAACTCTAGATTGTAGGTGGATCCTTCCTCCAGTCAGGAGTCTTCCTTAGAGTTAGGTACCTTAGTTAAAAAAAGAAGTGTAGTGACTCATTTTTCTTAGGACATGTTTATATACCTGCGTGTGTGTGAGTATATGTGAGTACTTCACCTGCTCCTCTATCATGGGTGACACAAAGCTCTTGATGTATTATTGTACCTGGAGCAAGTTTGGGAACTCAAGTGTCCTGCCTTCCTGGCCAGTATGTGACCCCTCAACTGGAGAGTCACACAGGTTCTTCCTCCCACTCAAATTATAGGATCACTTACACTATGCACAGTGTGATTGCTCCAGGGGCACCCTTACAGCATCCTGGCCTGATCTCCTGCTTCAGGCTGTCTCTGAGAGACAGCAGAGGTGGGTTTGTACTTGGATGGGATCTGGGTTTTCCTTATCTTCTGTAACTGCTAAGCTATTGTGTACCAGAACTTTTCCTCCTCTAAGTGAGGAATAGCAGCTGCAGTGATGCTTCCTTCAGTGCTTGCTCCTAGAAGTATAGGGACTGTGTTCATGTGCCACGCAGCAGTAGGAAGCATGCACAGGAGCACCATAGATATCACATGAGTCACGGAGCAGTTGCTGGTGACTTTGGGTCACATGCAGACAACAGATGGTGTACTGAAGAACTCTGCTGACAAATATATAGGTGCATACAGGATTGAGCAACAGGAAAGATAGAATAGTTTGGGTTGGAAAGGACCGTTAAAGGTCAACTAGTCCAACACCCCTGCAATGAGCAGGGACATGTTCAACTAAAGTAGGTTACTCTGAGTTTTGTCCAAGGGAGGAGTGACTGATACACCAGAAGGCTGTGCTGCCATCAAGCAAGATCTGGACAGACTGAAATGCTGGGCAGAGGTAAACCTAATGAAGTTCAACATAGGCAAGTGTGGAGTCCTATGGTTGAGGAAGAATAACACCATGCACCAGTACAGGTTAGGGGTTGACCTGCCAGAAAGCAGCTCCATGGAGAAGGACCTTGGAGTCCTGGTGAACAGTAAGTTATCCATGAGACAGCAATGTGCCCTTGTGGCCAGGAAGGCAAATGGTATCCTGGGGTCCATAAAGAAGAGTGTGTCCAGAAGGCTGAGGGAGGTTCTCCCCCTCTACTCTGCCCTAGTGAGACCACATCTGGAGTATTGTGTCCAGTTCTGGTCTCCCTGGTTCAAGAGGGCCAGGGTACTACTAGAGAGAGTCCAATGGAGGGCTATGAGGATGATGAAGGGACTGGAACATCTGTCTTATGAGGAGGGGCTGTTTAGCCTGGAGAGGAGAAGACTGAAAGGGGATCTTATTAATGTTTACAAATATCTGAGGGGTGGATGTCAAGTAGAAGGGGCCAGTTTCTTTTCAGTGGTGTCCTGTGGTAGGATGAGAGGCAATGGTGACAAACCGGAACACAGGAAGTTCCACCTCACCGTGAGGAAAAGCTTCTTTACTCTGAGCATGACTGAGCTTTGGAACAGGCTGCCCACGGAGGTTGTGGAGTCTCCTTCTATGTTCCTGTGTGGCCTGCCCTAGGTGATCCTGCTCTAGCAGGTGGGTTGGACTTGATGATCTCCAGAGGTCCCTTCCAACCCCTACCATTCTATGATTCCATGATTCTACGATTCTGTGATTCTATGATCATTTTTGTGTCCCTCTGCACCTGCTCCAACAGGTCCATGTCTGTCCTGTGCTGTGAACTCCAGAGCTGGACACAGTACTCCAGCTGGGGTCTCATTAGAGCACAGTAGAGAAGAATCACTTGCCGTGACCTGCTGCTTGAGCTTCTTTTGGTGCAGCCCAGGGTATGGTTGGCTTTCTGGACTACAAGTGGGCAAGTGCACATTGCTGGCTCATGTCCAGCTTTTCATACACCAGTAGCCCCAAGGCCTTCTCCACAGGGCTGCTCTCACTCCCTTTGTCCCCCAGACTGTATTGATACCAAGGGCTGCCCCAACCCATGTGTAGATCCTTGCTCTTGACTTTGTTGAACCTCATGAGGTTCACATGTGCCCATTTCTTGAGCCTGTCAACTGTAGCACTCAGCTTGGTGTCATCTGCAAATTTGCCAAGATTTGCATTATGTCGTTGATGAAGATATGAAACAACACTGGTCCCAGTACAGACCACTGAGGGACACCACTCATCTCTGATGGTGTTTCAAGAGTTGCAGTTTAGGCTTAGGTGTTTAATAACCACTTACATCTAACCTAGATGCCTAAGATCTCATGAGAAACTATTTCTTAGCTTCCTTACACCTCAGTAATTCTTTCTTCCACAAGCAGTTGCCCAGCTGAAGTGGGTACATGAACACAGGCAGATTATATATGCCCAGACATTATTTGAGACTAAGTGCACAAGATTAACCACATCTGCATTATGTGTTATAATATTGCACAGAAAGTTGTTGAGCAGCTATTGCATCATCATAGTTGCCTACATCAGACAACAGTTTCAATCCAGATAAGAGGTCAATAATGTTCTAGGTGTCTAATGGGGACTTACAAGGAGACAGCTATTACACTAAGGAACTATCTCTATGGGTTCACAAAGATGGTATTACTGTTATCTTTGCTTCACATATGGACTTGGGGCCTAGAGGGATTTTGACTTATCTAAGCCAAGGTCATTCAGAAAGTAATTGAACTAAGAAGTGACATTGGTTATTTAGCATCCCAATATCAAAACTAGCCACTAAAGCTTTTTTATTTTTTTCCTTTTTTTTCCCCCTTTCTTTTCATTATTTGCATATTTTGGAAATGTTGTGATCATTGTTCTTATGCTTTCTACTCTCCTCCTGAGAAAAAAGCAAGTCTCCTGTAGGGAATGCAGAGGAAGGTATTGATGATTCATGGAGCTGGTGAGAATAATCTTTCTTTCAGTGACTTTTTTTTCCTTCTAAGCATCTCCAAATCTTACTACTCTCCACAGAATAGTTTTTCAAAATAATGCATGAGTCATTCTTTCTCTGTGAACAGAAAAGGCCGTCTGGTTTTCATTTGAAGAAGAAGTAAGTAAACTTTCACATCCTTACTTGGGGACAGCTGGTTTAAAATCTAGATGATTAAAATTGGAAATTAACTGGAATAGAGATATTCAGTTTAGAAATACATTAATAGAACACTAGTGCTGGGATTCATACAGATAACAGAAGATTCAGCTCTGTGTTGTGAAATTTCTACTCAAGTAGGCAAGACAACTTTCTGGACAAGTGTCTGTAATGTAACTATGAGTTAATTAGGGAAAAATAATGTATTGCAGTAATATTAGTGAAAGGATGTGTCAGGTTTTGTTGGTTTAGGGCTTTGCTTACATGTGGATAAAAACAAAAAAAGGATGGAGGGAGAAGAATTCACGTTCATATTTTTCAGAAGATGGGATGTAATGGTTTAATGTGATTAATGATTTAAAGGTTTCATGATCCAGAATTGTCTGAGGCAGAGAAAGTCACTTCTGGCCAGGAGGGTCCTCAGGGGGGTCAAAACAGAGTCTGGAGCTGCATTGGTTCTGGTGCTGTTGCCCAAGGAGGTCCCATGTAATGGCTGTCAAAGGAAACTTTTCAGATGGGACTCATGTCTAGATCTGTGCAATCAAGCAGATTATATTAAGTAATGTTGCTAATTTCTCTGAGTAGGCTCTGGTACATGTGGAAGGACACTGGTGTGCTGCTTCTCTGTCCACTTGGTATCAGGAGTGAGAGTGGCAGTGGTGATGGCTGGGAGGCAATTCAAGGAGTATAGTCCCACATGGGAGCTCCCTCTTCTGTGTATGCAATGGAATAGAGGCTAAAATTCATGGCAAGACAGAAAAGAAGGAGTTCATTTCTCACCTCGTTTCTCACTGGGGGAAACCAAGAAGGGAGAAGCATGAGAGTTTGTATCTGAATTTGCCTATTTCAGTTTGCAAACATAATGAGTTGTAAATAAGAGTGTTTGGGTGAGGTGTTCTTTACAAATGAAAAAAGACTGTTCTGTAACCATACCCTATTACCTGTACAATAACAGCACTTTGTTCTGTACAGCTGTTTGAAATGACTAGAACTGATGTGGAAAAATGAAATTAAAAAATCACTAAATTTACTGCATAACATCCAGATCAATATACCTTTCTATGAACAGAATAGCAGCTTCTTCTCTGCTTCATAGCAACCAATTGATCAATGGCTACTGACAGGTTATAGCACCAGCTAGACCTGTGAAAATGCCAAGGAAATATTTTCTTTTTTTGAAACATCACAGTGAAATTCCGTCTAGAATGGATTCCCCACAGCTCATCTTAAGCTAGAAATCCAGAGACAGCTAGAAGTAGCTTTAAACAGTGACCCCCCCAAAAAATAATAAAAACTGGTTTGTATCTCATGTAGGGAAAAATAAGTGTTTTTCCAAGTACACATAATTTCCAGTAACATCCATATCAGGAAGGTAAACACTGTAACTGCTTCACTGTGCAAAAGTAATTATTTATTATGGTCTGTGTAAGCCTTTTTTTGACCATAAGTAGAGAATAAGGAATTCTGCTCTCAAAGCCTTAAAAGTTCTGCTGCTCTCAAAAATCACTTCCTTTTTTTGACCCATTGCCTCTTTATCCCCTTTTGAATGACTATTGTTAACATCATCGTCCACATGTATTCATGCATGTGGGATTTTAATCTCAGCTTTCCTGCACAGAGTAGCTGTGCATATGTGAACACACAGTTGCTGTCATGTTAGAAGATGGTGAAATGACTGCTACCCCAAGTGTCCTGCCATTTACTCTTTTCTGGTGTATATTTACATAAATGTTCTTTCCAACTTCCTCTGATTAATAATGTGTAAGCAGTTACATCCTGCTATTGAAATTATTTTTGCTTAATATTAAATGAATATAATATACCTTATACATATTAATATAATATGCATTATACATAGGTACTAATGCTTATTGTTAGATACTGTTTTACAAACAGCAAAAAATGAATAGGGCTTAACAAGTTATGTAATTCTTGATATCTGCCTTGAGCACTGTAACCTGCTAAAGTCAAAATAGAAACCTGTGTGGTTATTCTTACAAAATAAGGATGAAGGTGTACAACTACCAAAAATATGTTTGAACACAGGGAAAGATATATATTCAAAACATATGCTCAGCTATATTAAAAAATCCAAACCCAAACAAACTGGATTGAACTTAATGGTATGTTCGTACATGAAGCGAGAAATACCCTAGTCATGAAGATATTTAGCAAATTCTGTTATATAGAACACAGAGTTTTCATAACTTAAATAGTACAGTTCATTGGTCAGATTGATTTCTTTGTGTTATGCTCAAAACTATCTTTAGGATGGTTTGTGAGTAACATCCTGCTGAATATATTTTTCATTCTTCTATCTGCAAAGTAAGCATTGTTTTTTATTTATGCAAGAAACCTAATCAAAATAGTGCATAATGTATCTCTGAAGCAGATAAGGTTGTAATATTTTCGGAAGCAATTGTATGTTTATTAAACAATCATTTGCCTTTAGTTTTGTGTCTAAGCATTTATTATTTTCATCTTGTTTTCCACAGACACTTCTTTACAATGCTGTTTATTTTATTGCTACTGGAGCCTTAAAAAAAATTAAATCTGCTATTTATAAATAGAAACTTAATATGGGTTATAGTTCTGACCAAAATTAAAAATAAACTCTCATTAGTTTATGGCATCTCATAACAAACTACCAAGATCACTTACAATCTTATGAATGAACTACCTTTACATCTGAGAGAACTGGGAAATGGCAAAGGCAACACGGCTTGTTTTTCTACTGCACCCCATTTGCAGGCAACAGTACTGCAGACGAATATGCAGTAAAAAGAAACAAAGTCTGAAAGTTAATACCCCAGGCGCCAAACACATGTCTGTGAAAGAGGAATGCAAGCAGACATTTCTATGTGCAGTACATTAATTCCTAATTGGATCTTTTTTTTTTTTACAAAGGTCAAATTATTGGACGGAACAGAATCCAGTCCATGAAATGTATTACCTGCCTTGGTGTGTGTAGAGTAACAGCATAGCTGTGTTCCCTTGCTATAGGGTTAACAAGGGATTAATACTTCTGCTGGTGAGACATGGACAACTCGACAGGTCAATCCTATCAGAGCTGTCTGTGTAAAAATCTAGCTTTTTATACTGCCTAAATATTCTCTCTCAGCTGCAAAGTGCTGGGTGTCCCCATAACACCACAGGGATGGGATGCCAAGGAGGAGGCGTACACAGATGATCATACCCTGTCTGATATTTTGCTCCATGTGGCACTTCATTTTTCAGTCTCCTGCTTCCCTTTTTAAATGCTAATGATATGATGGAAAACATCACGATGATAATTCTAGCAGCTAAAACCAGAGCATGACATAGTCATAGGCTATGAAATCAATGCAAGCCTTGTCATAGGTTCTGGTGAACTCAGGCTTGCACCCTTGAGGTTTTGCCCTGGGAGAAGCTGAGCCTGGGCAGAGACAGTGGGAGTGTCACAAGAATGTGCCCAGGCCCTGGTGGAGACCAGAGTCACGTTGTAGATGGCCTCCCCACTCCTGAACAAGTGCACAAACTCCTGCCAGCTGCAGAGGCAGTTTCAGGTCATGGCTGGATCTCCAGCAGAGACCACCAATCTACATCACTTAGAGCCACCAAACAAGTGAGGAAATGCAGCAGCTTTTCTGTATTGTCACCCAAAGATGAACTTACAGAAGAATCTGAGAGTTTAAAAATAATAAGCAAGTCCCTGAGTCTTTGACTCTTTTGGGACACATTTTCTTTCCTCCTTGGTGCTCTTAATTTAGATTTTGGACTAGTTTATACCTATGTTTTCATATACAAACAAACAAACAACATTGCAGCTTAAAATTGTGCAGTACTGCAGTTTGCAGTCCTGATTTGTCAGAATTCCTCTGTTTCAGAAGTAATTTTTCTCAACTAAGAACTAAAAAATTTGGTCAGAAAGCCAAACTTATGCATGATTTAAACTGTAGTTAACAGGTAGTGTAATAGTATTAGATTAACTTTTGTCAAGGGAAGCTATGTGGAAGAAGAATAATTGAGCCTGGAATTTCTCATTGCCTTTGTTATCCAAATATTTGACAAAAATAAAATTTGGTCTGTAGATAAGAAAGTAATTTTTTTCCAAGAAGGACATTAGTAGCATAGAGTGTGAATTTGTGTTTCAGTGATCCTTTATGACTAGATTTCCATACAAATATATAATCAGTATATACAGCTTGTGACTAGCATGGTTGTAATATTATAGATTTCACATAACTGTGATTACGCTTTTTCTTCAAATTTTTCCTCTAACCTTCAGAACTAACTAAGAATCCAAAATGATGAATGTAATATTTTATGAAAGTGATTCTTGTTGGAAATGCAGTGTTTTGTAACACATAGCAAGAATAAAAGTTGTGAAGAATGTCTAATAAAAACATGATCATACTAGACAGTTTGAGTCACCTGAGTCTTGTTGACTCAGACAGTACCATTGACTGTGAAAATTTTAAGGAAGGAGGAGGAAAACAGGTTCTGGAATTTATACCTGATAGCTTTTTCTCCCTCTGGTTTGCTCTTTACAAAGGTGCAGGATGTGAAATCTCCAGATGCTCAGAAAGATGTATTTCTGTGCTGCATAATAAAATCCAATGGGTGGAAATGTCCTTCAAAGGCTATTTCCTTCCCTTGAACAACAAATGCTGTCATCAGCTATTTTTGATTAGGCTGTGAATTATGATCCTGTCAAGGCAATGGGGCTTTAGTTACAAATATACCTTCAAGCCTAGCAACAGGAATGTAATCATGAGCAAAACTTGGCCACCTGCAATGGCACAGGGTTGTCCACATGGTCTATCATAAAACGTTCAGTCAAGACTCATGTCTGTAGGACATTCCTGAGTCTTAAGTACCCATGACACTGGCTGTGGTTGCAATGCTTTTGTTGCTGAGAGGAAACTTAGTAACTCCTAGAATGCACAGTTTGGATATGTGGGCAAACTAGAAATGACAGATACTCAATCAGCAGTAAAAAAATACTCACTGTTGTTTCTTGTCTACCCTATATGCATATTTAGAGAGAGCAATCAAAATCTTTTGGGGAAGCAATTCAATGTACTGTGGTGAAGTTGTTCTAGAGAAAAAAATTACACTAGTCTGTAAAAAAAGTGGAAAACAAACATAGAGACAACAGATTTGAAACCAATCCAGTTCCTAATTTTCACCTCCAAATGAGACTACTCAGTACATGATACTTATATTTCTTTAATGATACAATGGGTGGGATAAGTTACTATTCTTACTTCCACTATTCTTAATTCTCAGTGTGGCAGTCTAAACAGTTTAATTCCTAGTAGTTCACACTTTTCAAATATTTTGTAAGAGTTACCATTTTTTTCCTTTTACCCTCAGGCTATGTATTAACCTCTTTACTCTCTCAACATTCATTAGGCTCTGTAGGTCTTTTATCTCCACTTTTGCTCTTTGCTGAATTCCTTCCAATTTGGGGCTGTCATTCCGGTATTGAGGTATCCAGATCTATACACAGAGTCATACAAGAAAGATCAGCATATCCTAGTTCTGTACCAAGAGTACTGAATTATAAATTTTTAGGTTTGTAAACATTTTGACATTCAGTATCAACTCAGTCTTTTCTAGTAAGGCTGCTCTTTCTCAAAAAAATTTAGGTTTATTATTTCCTATATGAATTCTTTTTTTCTAAACAAAATCTCTCTTGTTTTCCACCAGCATTTTTTATCTCATGGTTTTATTTGTGAACACTGATTCAGTTTTGATATTTATCTTGTGTCATGCTCATCACTAGAAAAGCAACCTCCTCTGGTGAACACAATTGCAAGATATAGACTTTGCACCATTTCCAAAGAAGAATCATGTACTGTTTACTACTTTCTTCCATGTTTTGAATTAAGAAACTTAATGCAGATGAGCTTTTCACTGATCTGTTGGTCATTCACAAACCACCTCCAAATTTGGTATGCAACTTTATAGTGCTTCCTGCTCTTTCAGGATGTTTGCTGCTTGTAGGCAACCCAAAGTTAAAACCAGAACGCAAGTTAGAAAAGAAAGAAAAGAGACAACTGCTGTCAACTCTTCCTGGACTCCTTTTCAAGGATCTGGAGGTGGCAGATGCTAATACCTGTCAGAGCCATCACTTGTAGACTGACTCTGCCCTTCCAAGCTGATGAAAAGCAACCCAAAAATCCCACCTGGGATACCTACTAGCAGTTGTGACGGCACTACCTTTGGTGAAGCACTCGTCTCTTCTCAATCCCCCTGCAATAATAAAGCTGTTAGATGTCATAGGGAAGCCATAAGCATGGGACTCAACTTTTCCTGGAGTTACAGCTATGCGATGAAATGTGCTTCCACAAGATGTAGTGCTTACCAAGAACCTCCTTACTCTCAAGGCTAAATGCAAAACTCTTTCCTTTGATTTAGTTATTGCCTAAGACTCTCATATGCAACAAACAAGTTATTTATTCTAGTAGCTGGAAGGGGAGAAAGAGGATTTCTGTTTAAGTATTTTGGTTGTACTTTGCTATTATGGTTGTGTGGGTTTTGTGCTTACCTAAACAACCAGAAATATTCCAAAATACCTTGGTTAACCAAGTAGTTTAGTTAACACTTCAAGGAAGGCTTAATATAACTCACTGTTTTTGAGCAAACATCTTTTTCTACAAATCAAATGACCCCGTTGAGTTCATCAGCTGATAGAAAAGAGTGCGCAGGACCAAAATCTCCAGATTATGAACCATGTCATCCACAAGGAAGCATCGTGCATGAGACTGCAGGATTAATTACCCATCTCCTCTCTGCTCCCTGCCATCAGTACCAACTGGGGACTTCTCCCTGGGCACAGGCTAGGGCATACACCTGGATGCGGAGGGGTCCAGCCTTACGTGAGGAGAGCAGATGTAAGGACGGAGCTGTGACTCTCATCTGTAGGGCTGTTTTCTAATGTGCTGATTTTGACTTTGTTGTCAGGAGTAAGAATGATGCAACTGCTCAGAAATGTTGAAGCAAAAAAACCCCTGCCTTTAAAAGTAATTGCTTCCTCTCTTTGTAAACTACCTACTCTTTAAGCCCTACGAATCACTGTAATTAATCCTTAATTCAAGTTGCTGTATCTATGTTACATTGTTATGTTTACTTAGATGTAAAATGCATTATTCTTTACATGAGAAGGGCATGAATCCACACAGTCTCTGTGACAGGCACAGGCAGCTCTAAACTAAACCATTAGGTGGAGTGTTAAAAAGCTAGTTAGGTGCCAATATGTTAATTAATTAATCACAGGCATGTTTCAAAGCATTCTTCATACCTCAGGTGGGGCTCCTGGGCTATTATGAAATGCCAAACTTCCCTTGGGGCTTTGAGGATTGCACTTCTAAATTCCTCAGAAGTTCAGGGAAGGAAAAGGGTATGTTTTTGGTGTGAGTCACTGAAGTGAGGTTGGAGATAAAGGTTTCTTATTTTGTTTTATATAGGGGGAGGGAGGACAGTAATCAGCTAGCAAGCATTACAGGAAGGAACTAGGTGGAGGGCAAAGACTATTCTTCTAAATGCATATAATTTTTAATTTAATTTTTTTTTTGTTTAATTTTACTGAATTTGCTTCATATTAAGTTCAGGTGTCTTGTGTACATCAACTGGCCTTTTGCTCAAGTTCTGGGGAGAAACCCATAGTTACCCTTTGTACCAGCTCCTTGTGCAGTAAAGAGTAAGTGAATATAAGCAACTTCTACTGTTCAATACCAAGAAATTAAACCCACTGCATTTTTCTCCCCTGTTTTTGCAAACAAGGCATTCTTATTTTCTCTCAGCTTTTTGTATGTGAGCCTGTGAGATACTTGAAGGGCTGTATCTGCAGATACCCCCACAGTTCCTGTGTTGGTTTTCTTTGTTTGTTTATTGTGGTTTTTTGTTGGTGTTTTTTGTTTGTTTGTTTTCTTTTCTTTGTTTTTGTTTGTTTGGGTTTTTGGTTGGGTTTTTTTTGTAGTAGAAGAGGAGATGCCTATCAGATAATTTCATTCCTTTTCAATGGAGTTCTGGGGTAAGCAGGAGATATTGTGAGACTTTGGGAAAAAAAAAAAGAAGGAAAAAAAAAAGAAAAAAGAAGGTAGACTTCATGATTATAGGAAATTCTTATTATTTTGTAAGCCATGCAACTCTAGCATGTGTATGTGTTGGAGAACTGTAATCCATCAAGGGAAGTTCCTGAGCTCTATAGATGTCTAGTCAACCCTGTGGCATCAGCACAAGATACAAGATGACATCTGAAAGGCATCCTTAGTGAGGGTCAGTGAGACTGGCACCTGAAAAGGACCATCCCAGATAGAGACTGGAGTGTGTCAGAGACCTGAAAAGACCTCTCAGCAGGACTAAACTGAGAAAATGTGGCTAGTGATGTCTGCATGCAGATGGTGATCCGCAGTTACCCACTGTCTCATCCCAGCCTCTCACACCAGATGAAAAAAGTTAGCAAGTTATGGGCCACCTGCTCTGCCTAAAACTTTCACTTGAATTGGCAGGAAGAGTAAGTGTAATGGAATTTTTTTAAGGGGTTGGGCAACTCTGTTTATATCTGACTCACGTTGCGTGTAGATTCATGAAATGTAAAGCAATTCCTGGATTAGATACAGAAGAGAAGTGCCTCACATGTCAGAACAAAGCTAGTACTATGTGGCATGTTAGTGTTGAGGGAAGGTCACTCAGTTTCGAATTTTTTCTAATTACCATTCCCACTTGGTATCTCAAGTTTTACCTGCGGCAAAGTTGTGTAACACCCTGGGAACGCATTTATGTTTTCCCAGAGAAGGTGCAAAGAAGAGACAGTGTTCAGAGAACCCCTCCTAAGACCTGCACAACTCAGCCTGGAATATGTTCAGGCAGGACTTTGGGAGTGCATCCAGTACTGCACAGATATCACTGATGAAGCAAAAAGATAGCCAAATAGTTGTTCTCTTTACTCTGATTCAAAGAGTTCTCAGTCCATTGGAGAAATAAGAAAAGCAAGAAAAGTTTCTCCTACTTTGGAAACTTCACAAAAGTTCCCTAGAATGAGGTCTTTGAGACCCAATGTGCAGTTAAGGTGTTTTGTGAAAGGTGCCTTGTTTCTAAAGAAAAAACCCTTCAACAGAACTTCAAATAGTTTAGATGAATTCTTCTAAGATTTCAGCTGAAGATTAAAAAATATACAATTGGGAAAGGGGGGGAAATTCAGATGATTGCTGGTGTGAAACAAGAACAACCTTTCACCTGGATTTGTTCTGCAATAATCATGGGAATATGGACATAAACCCAAACAAATATGGAAAGGGAGTGGCTTACTTAAAGCCTTATAAATAAAGAACAAAGGTATCACAATGGAATCTTTAAACTTGCTAGAGTATTTGGTAACCAGGAAAGATTTGGCAAGGATTGCTTATTTACATTCTGCTGGATTCAGCTGTTTTTAGCCATTAGTTAGTTGCTTTCAGCTGAAATGGCTAAATGCAAGCTCACAAGACAACTCTTATAAATTTTAAAATTGATGGTTATTACTGTGTATTCTTCTTGAGTGTGGTAGGAGAATATCCTGGATTAACATGCTAAACAGATAGTCTAATAAAGAAATTGTCCTTTTCTTCTTCTTCCTTTTTCTTCTTCCTTTTCCCCCACCCCCCCGCTTTCCATTACAATGGTTGCAAAACAAGTTTAAAACAGATACAGGTCTGTCAAAAACTCAGGAGTTAAATAATGCAGAAGGAAGGGATGAAAAAAAACCCAACAACTGCTTTATGTAGGCAAGTTTTGACTTTTAATAACGTGTTTTGTTTAACTTTTCTGGTGCTGTGCTTCCAAGTGGCTTTTAATTTACAGAGCTGTCATGCACTTGAATACAGTGGAACAGCTTGTTTATAAAGAAACTACAGAACAAAACTTGGTTTTACGTTACTGGAAAGACGTGTGCTTTCTTTAACTATCAGCAGGCAATCAGAGTTTCTATGGACCTGGTGTTAACAGAGTTATAACATCATGAAACTTGAATAATACAGTGGTGAATGAGCCTGCAGGTTGTGGGGGGGAATCATGTGCTTTGGAACAGAATGATGTTTGGCAGCCAAGGAGGATCCTGCCACTATATATGGTCACTACTTTGTTCATGTTCATTCAGGAAGAGCCACACCTTAGATGCTTTGTGGCTTGACACTGTAGGGTGATAACTGACTGTCGCTTTGCTGTGTATGTGGGATGAGCACTCTAATATAGTACTCTGAGTTGGACATGCCTGTTTGCATGTTGCAGCTTGTGTTATTTTTGTTTCAAGCTTGTGATCACAAATAAGAATTGAATTTCTGCATCTCTGCCCATTGGCATTGATGGGCTGGAGTTTCTCAGAAACCACCTCTGAATAATTCTGAAAGGATTTCTATCTCCAGCACAACAACTTATTTACATTAGTAAATAGTCTTCCTTTATGACTAATTCATATTTTTACCTGTTACTTAAATCTTTATGCTTTCTCTGCATTGATAAGGACAGGGAGATCAGAAGTTCCCTGAAAGCCAACGGGAAATACCCAGTGATATAGCAAAGTCCAGGATTAACCTGTTTTTGCTAAGCACAGGCAGAAAAGCAGACAGACAAATTAAGTGGAAAAGAGGAACAGAGGCTACAGCTCCTTCAGGAAATGAATTATTATGTAGTAATTTACTTTTAAAGCTTAATTATATTAATTAGATAGTACATAGATATCTACATTTCTTTTCAAAACTGGCCTTGAGGACATAAGTTGCTACCATTTTGGTCTCTCTTGACTATTTGCCTGTGCTTGACTCTGGGCCTGGCAGACACATGGGGTCTGCCTGCCCCAGCAGGCACACTCTATCTGCTCCTGAGCTTGGGCTCTACTTTTCACATGGGTCATGAGTGTGTGACATTGATGATGACCTCCAAAGATGGCCTATATTCACCTGTCATACTTCCAACATCAGTTACAGGGTGAATGCAAAGAGGAAACAGAAACATTTTGCAGCTCCATCCTTACTGTCTGATATTCCTTCCTGCCCTTGGAAAAATCCAGCAACAGTGCTTTGTTGCTGAGATGGACCCTGATTCCATCTTCTCAGTGTGCGGTGAAGTGCCACAGTAGAGCAAGCCTTAGAAATAGCAGTCTTCTACCTCTGAGGTCAGGAGTCAGAAAATCTGTGTTTAAAATGATGGGTATAACATTTCAGAAAACCTTGATTTTACTGTGATGCCAGCCCTGCAGAGAGCAGCATAAGAAGATGGACTACTTCTCTGGGTAATATTTCAAGTGATTTCTCACATTAATTTAACTGACAAGACACTGAATCAGCTCAGTGATTTTTCTGCTACCTGAAAGGGTATTTCTGGGGAAATGTGACAACTGTATGTCTCAAGTTGGATCAAAGCCTGTATCCAATGTATTTCACAAGAAAAGCTGTTCAGTACTAAGACTCGGTCCTAGAGGCTTCTCTAGTCCCTACACTGAAGACTTGCACCTTTATTTGGGTTGTAAGTGTATCTAAAGAGCTGTGATATAAGATATGCGAGACCAAGCAAAAACATACGTATGTAACCATGGTAACCTTCAGAAGCTCTCTTACATCAAGAGAGTAAGGAGGTATAGGAGCAGTGGGAGGATGGGCTGCATACCTAATAGTGGGACACAGTCTGGCAGAGTTGTTCTTTTGCTCTTGGTTGGTAGGACAGTATGGAAACCTACCCTTCCCTGGTCTCAGTTGCATAGTATGGTTGATTAGAGTAAATCACTATTTCTTCTGAATTGACTGCATGGTCCGCATGAGTTCCTTGTTTATGTGAAGTTCAAAGGGCTCTTCCCTGGTCAAATTTCAGCAGAGCTCTTTTTGCCTGGTTACCCTGCCTTGGCAATGTCACATCTCCTAAGGCATGTACACCCAGCTTGGATCATGCTTTTTGAAGAAAACCTTTCCATCATTTTCACTTGCTGTGCTTTGAATTGAGCTGCAAGTTTTGGAGTACTAAGCTTGACTGAATTCTTGTTGCATGAAGCTAATCCTGTCAATGTACTCCAGGAGCACACCTAGTAGGACACAGGGTCAGGCTAGATCCCATCCAAAGTAAACCTTGAAATGCTTACGGTGTGGTTGCTGACTCTTCAAGCAGTGATTCTCTTGCTCTACAAATCTACCTCCGTTGGGACACAGGATTCACAGGCAGAGATCTTCCCACTGTTGTGTCTCTACCCATTTTTTGCAGCTCCCTTCCAGTATTTCCAGATTGCTCCTTGTATTCATAGAATCAACATCAAGTGAGCTTTTGCCCTTCAGCTCCATGGGAGGTTTCCATCCTCCCTGAACTCGCCTTGGGACGCCTGTGTTACGCTTTGACAGGGGTACTGTCCCAGTCAAACTTCCCACCTGCCGCTGTCCCTGGAATTAGTGGGTATTCTTCAAATCCTTCTTCAAAATCTGACTTCTTTACAGTTTTGTTCCACTATCACTTTTCAGCTGTGAGCAAGCTAGCTCTGAACATAGAGGAAATGTGAAGCAGACCACAGGGTGTCCAAAAAGCCATAGGCCTGGCGTCTGCATTGTCCGGGAAGAATTAACAAGCAAGACAAAGATGAAAGCTGGCCTCTTAGGAATTTTTCTATCTCTCTCCTGTTCCCAGTCCTCATCAGCCATGAGGTCTGCTCTCTCAGCTGGGTGGATGTTTTCATAATTTTTTTTCCCAAATATGTGTATTTTATTAAAGTTAAAAAGAGTTAATTTAAAAATAGGATACAGCATGTTGGGCTGAGGCCTTTCTTAGCCAATATACACACAGAAGGGTGTGTATGTGATTCCCACTGTCCTGCATGGCTGAAGTTTACATATTTTTACTGATGGAAAAGCAGCCAGCCCAGTGATGTTGAAGGTGATTGGGACTTGGTTTCTACTCCTGAAAACGCTGGGGTGTATTTAACCTTGTGTATGGGAGTGGTGTGGATATATGTTGTCTACATAAACACTTTGGGACTTTCAGGGGAACAAGGTGCTTAGCTAGTTAAGGACAAGCATGTGCACACAGAGCAAGAATGATTAAACTTGGCTGCACTAAGGCCTCCTCCCTCCTCTCGTCCTTCTCTCTCCACATCTTCTCTCCAAAAGTGCATTAAACAACTTCCAAAATGACTAACATGCTCTGGGGATTGTAATTATTTGAGATCTCCATACTTCCCAAGTTCTGGAGGCAATTATCATTTGGCCTTATCCTTCAAAGTGTGCTTGCTGAGCGTGGGGCTCTTATAACTGCGTGCCTCTGAGATATTCCTTACATAACTTTCAAGTTATGAAAATGCAGTTTAATTTTTACAGGCAATGAGATTGTTTGGTCTATTGTTTCCTGTTAAATTCACCGCACCAAATTCCATCCCATGGGAACTGAAGTCAGTCAGTAACTGAGGTGAGGATTTAGGCCATTCTTTTCTGACAAAATTGGGATATTTCACATATTTGATAGTGCATCTGTTAAAGGGACAAATTCCTGTGCAGTGTGCCAGACAACCTTTCTGTATTAAAATCTTATCTTAGGTTTGTTAGAGTTCCCATTCAAACTTCTCAAGTAATTTAACATTAAGAAAAAAAAAGAAATATACATTTTTTTCTGTAGTCATTGATCTTGTCTTTTGATGCCATGCCCATTGTGCTACAATGCATCTGGAAAATAGCCTGTGATTTTTCTTAAGGCAGGAAATAGTATTTATGGCTGCACAATAATGTTTTACAGTGTATATGATCAAAAGATTACCAGCTTCATTTTCAAATCAAGTCCAAACAATAACAGAAGCTGTCAAGGTACTGTGCTTTGTTTCACAGTTTCTCGGGAATAACCCTGAAATTCTGCCTTCATTAGATATATTTTCCACACTTCATGCTTCAGGGTGTGAACAGATATGCTATGGCATGAGAAAGCACAAAAAAAAAAAAAAGGTAAAATGAAATTAATACAGTAGTGAAATACATCTGTAATGAACAGCTTTAATTGATGGAAATCTGCCTGTATGTTGCCCTAAAAGAAGTAATATGTTGAGCAAGGGTGAGCAGGAATACTTGTACTTCCTTTAATCATAAGTTATATAGTTTCCAGGTAGGCGAATTCAGGACAGATAGCCAAGCAGCAACTTTTTCTTACAATATGTGATTAAAGAGTGGAGCTCATTGCCACTATGTGCTTTAGAAAATAGTGGATATCAAGATTCAACAATACATGTGAATGTTCAGGTAAGCAGCCGCCATATAGCAGTATCCTGCGAAATGGTAGAAATGAGTGCTAAAAAACCCCTCAGGCTGTGAAGTAGCTTACAGTTCTTTATGGTTAGGATAACTTCAATGGGAAGCAGAATCTTTATGTCAGTCTTGTGTATCTTTTTTTTTCCTTAACATATTTATTGGTGGTACTACTTGGGGATAATGAAGTAGCTGGAGTAGAGATCTTGACACTTTCAGTGTTTTATTTTCATTTTTCTTTCTCTTCCATCTACAGAAATGTGTCATTTTGAATCTGCTGAGAGGAGAGTTTTTTGCAGGCTTCAGAAAAAGCACAATTTATTGGTGCAGCTTCTGAGGGGCAAAACCAAATGAATATCTCTCTCCAGGATGCAAGAAAACATTAACTCTCACCTTTCAGGCTTTCTTACTGGCAGTAAAGGTCTACAACTAAACCACATGCCATATGAGTTTGATTAAAGCCTCTTGAAACATAGTATAGCTGTTCTAAAAGGAGTTTGGTTTCTTTTCTCTTATTTTCTTGATAATGTAGTCTTTACAGCCTTGGAGCAACCTTTAAGATATTGATATTGTTTAATATCAGTAACTGACTGATGATGGATGCCATGGAGAGAGCACTCTGGTTATGGGATCTTTGGGAAGCCAAGCAACCGAAGTACCCAGGAATCCCCTTCCTCCATAGGCCCTCAGGGACAGGAGCACACTCTGCAAGTGCTGTGGCTACTCTTTTCCCTTGTAGCAGGATGGAAGATGAAACAGCGCACAGAAACTAGGAGTCATATTGTCTGTCCCTGACTTTGGCTGGCCACAGCCACCACTCATATTGTGAGACTGTCATGCAGCATGTGCAGGCACAAGTAGGAGCTCCTCTCTGTGATGTGATACCTGGCAGAAAGGAATGAACAACCACACAGGTTTTTTCTTCACTCCTCCTGTGGCTTATTTACACCTCTGGGAGTTGGGCTTAGAGTAAAATAAAGAGTAATCTAATAGAGTAAAAGACAAAATAATAAAGTAAATAATAGAGTAAAAAAGGTGGAAACATGTTTTCCATGTGGGTCTATGGAGCTTACAAGTTGTACTGTGCAGGGAGACTGACTTGGTCTGATTCTTGTGGTGACCTAGGGTGTCCAGAGTACTCCAGAACCCTTGCAGAAATGAGCATGTCATTGGGGTGGAAGTTGTCTGAATTCTCCTGAAAGCTGATGATTACAAAAGCTACCTTTGCCTTAGAACAAATATGAAAATGGTACAGGCTGATGGCCATACATGAAAGGTCACCTGGGACATGAGCTGTATCACTGTGAGAGTTTCAGAAGGGGCTAGAAACAGGAATAGGGTATGTCTGGGTGTGGGCTGGATAAAACATTGTGTAGGCTGTGCAGCCAGGTTACCACAAAAGCAGGCAGAGACCACTAGATAAAGCCAAGAATGGTGAAATAAGCTTCAGTAAAGGATCCCTGAGAGGAGAAAAAAAAAAAAACCAAGAAAAAAGGTCATGGTTTTTGGGTGAAGTGCTGGCTGGTGAATAAAAGACTTGGAATAAAGAGCAAAGAAATTCCTTCTTGCTGTTTGATGATTGTATTAAGAGAAATACAATTTAATGCCCATTTTCAGTAAATAAACAGGGTTGCTACCCTGTTTATACACAATTCAATCTTCAGTTTCCTCAACAAAAACAATATGACCATTAGCTAAAGACTCTGGCCCAAAGGGGTAATAGTAGTCTCTGACGGGAATAAATAGAGGGTAGGCAGCGCTCTTTCAACCCGCTCTTTGAAGAGCGGGCTGAATACAGCCTTTAGGAAAGGTACAGGTACACAAATATTTACCTATTAGGTTTCTATTCATGATGAGTTCAATTCTATTGTACTTGCTTGTTGCTTTCGCTCCTCCAGAGATTTGTGTCCTGACGTGTGACCTGCAATTGCAAGCAGGAGTTGGTGAGCCAGGTGGCCGGGCACCCTCACCGGGTGTTTCGAATGAGCAAGCTGTGTGTCTGCTGCACTGGCAAAATCCCATGCATTGTCTCCAGCTCCAGGGGCAGCTCAGAATTTGGGGCCAGATCAATTCAGGTCTCCTGTTATTGATAGGCATCCCGGGAGCCTGTGGTAATGCTAATGGAAGATTAGGGCTTCATTACAGTAGAAAGTGTCATCTTTTGGAAACGCCTGTTGGCAGAGCTGCCTTTCTCATTTACCTGCCCTTTAATTAAGATACAATTGGGAAAGCTCTTAAGAAATTACTGTTACTTTCACATTGTACCTGTCGTGTAGTTTACCTAGATCAAACTATTTTATGGGAACAATTCAGTATAATCTTGGATTTGAAGGTTTGTGAGGTGGACCAAAATGGTATATTTTTCTAAGAGAATTGTGCAAATGGTCTATGATTAGAGTGAAGAACAGGAATTCTGCTCCAGCCAGACCAGCCTGAAGAAACAAGCTGCATTGTTCTGGAGGATTAGTTTCCTCTTGGGAATGTGTAAGACTGAGGCAAAGACACACTGTAGGTGAAGAAAGGAATTGGGGCTTTGCATTGCTGATCTTGTGTGATGCCTCACGTTTTGTTTTTCCTAACACCGAGGGCCCTGTGTGGAGCAGATCAGGGCTGGTGGCTGTCAGAGGAAGGCCCAGGGAGGCAGGCAGCAGGTTTGCAGGCAGGAGCTTCTCCCAGGTGCCACAGCTGACCCCCACATGGGAGCCAACAAAGGCCCTATTAAGAAGGGACAGGGAGGCAGGGCTGTAGCTGGGGTGGAGGAACATGATAGCAGCCTCTCGAGGCCAGAGAATCTGTAAAATAAACCACTGGGCAGCACGAACCTGGAGGTGAGGAATGTGAAACTGGAGTCGAGTTATTTGGGAGCAGTGCCTGTCCAGCACTATGTGAGATGTTACTGGCCAGCAGAAGCAGCATAGCTGGTTATAAAATATAGTGTCGATGAGACAAACTCTTTATTGGTATAAATAGCTTGAACTCTTGTCAGATCAACTGCTTGCTTTTACCTGGGAATGTAGGCAGCGTATGTCGCTTGTTAGCTGACACTCGGCCACCTTCCCCACCCTGTGGCTGGCTGGGCTGATAAGAGTCTGGCAGCTGGAGCTGGTGCAGTCTCTGTGACCCACTTATGGAGACACAAAGCAAAATAACTGCTGCATCCTGGCCAAGGCTGTGCTCTCTCTCCTGCTTGTGGTTACATCCCAGACGCATTCTTGGGCTATTCCATCCAAGGGTGAGGTTTAAGGCAGAATCAAGGCTGCATTTGCTGAGAGCCATGGTCCTGCATTCCCCTCTCATGCTTTGTTTTGGCTCTTGTTTTCAGCCTTTCTATATTGATTATATTTACATCTTGTGGGTTTTCCTTCTACCAGGTCTGGTCCACCACAAGTACTGGTGCTAGCATAAAGGAAATTTATGGGTCCATGCAGGCAGGGAGGAGAGGGACAGGAAAAGAGCACTGCCCCTTTCTGGGGAAACATGTTCTCAAACCTGCCCCTGCTGTTCCCCAAAGTGCTTCTTCACAGATGGCGGTGTCCTGGCCTCTCTAACCCACCTTGTGGCTATAATCTGCAGATGTCTTCAAGAAAGAGAACATACCAATAGTTTGTGCAATAAAAGATGCTGACCAGAAGGTAGGAAAAAAGGTTAAAATCCAGAAATGGCTTTGCTAGTGCTTTTATGTGGAGCAGGCACTGGGTCTGCTCTCCTCATGCTCCTTGATTTCACTCTTTCTTTACTAAATCAGCTGCCAACAGAACAGCCCAAACCATCTGAAGATAGTGACTGGTGCATTTCAGTCAAGGGTAATTAGAGAAAGAAATTAAAATTAAACTTGAATCAGGTAGTCAGTCTTCCCATCTAACCCCATGTTGTGCTATTTCACCCTTAAAAATCTTGCAATGCTACATGTTAAGGACCGTTGCAGTTCAGCAAAAAGAAATAAGAACTGAAAAGAACCAATTACTTTTCATGCAAACAAGCAAAGCATATGGTAGGAAAGGCTCATTTTAACAACCAATTCTTCCTATCTGACACATTTTGTATGACATCAACTTTGTTTATAGTTCGTAACATTACTAAGAGGAGTGCTCTGAACTGAGACTTGAGTGTTTACTATCATAGCAAAGGAACAAACAAACAGAAAGTGGAATAAAATCTTTTTTAAAAGGAAAAAGCCTGATTAGTACTAAGACAACTGAGCTATTGTCTAAACACTGGTTTTAAACTTGATTTAGCTTGTAACAAAATGTAACAGTACCCACCACAACATGTATTATGCCTAATGCTTTCCCTTGGGCTGGAATGGAGGAATAGTCCATTCTTCTCACTTGTTCCAGGTATAAAAATAATGGTGTTTTTTATTACTTTAAACATATCCCCAGAAGCTGATGGCGTTATTTAATAAAAAGTGTCAGTATCCTGTGCTGTGTCCCTGAAGAACCTTTGCACCTCTGTGGAACACAACCAACAGTTCATTAAACTGGAGGGCTGAATAATATAGTAATAAATATGTGTTATGTGTGACTTTTGATTATCTCATTTAGTTTACGTGTTACTTATCTGTATGCATTTCATCAGCCTAAATTCTAATGAAAACTGAACAATAGACTATAACTTTTCAGTCATAATATTCCTGCATCCTCTCTTTAACACCAGTAATTTAAGGAACCTGAAACATAGTTATAACTCCTCTAAGCTCTGGATCTGTTTTCCTTGTTAAAGAATTGGAATGGAACTGACTAAATGTTTCTAACCAATAAAGACTATTTGGCTTATTTGTGGAGCGATTTTATTCATTCTTTGTATATATTGGGATGCCTTAATTCATACTGAGGTTCTTGAACAGATGTTTTCACGTTTCAGAAATCGCCTGAATTTTTAGCTCAAATAATTAGCCCTAAAATGGAAACAATGGCTTGCTATGGACTGATATTAACTTTTTGTTGGTTTTGGTGTTCCTAAGTTTGTTTCTGCCTGAACTTTACAGCCATGCTGTGTGGCTTTGATTACCTGGATGCTATTATCTGGGAAAGGCAAAATGAATACTTTGCAAATTAACTATAGAATCTTTGCCTAATGTCTCAGATTTAAAAATAATCTAGCAACCTAGTAATCGTTTATTGAACATTTAAAAAGATGTAAGTGGAAGGAAGGAAAAGGAACTTATAATATGGAGCATCTCATTCCTCCATATACTTTTCTCATTTTTAGGATTCATGATATTAGCTCGCAGTGAGATCTGTTGCTTTTTGTTGTGTATCGCCATATACTTGTGTATGTCTGTGCATGACTTCTTTGTCAGTGAAGCCTGAAAGTGTTCGTCCACGTTCCCTGGAAAGAAGGTCTCTTAAGAAGCACTTATTAATTCTGACTTACTCAAGGAGTATCTGTCTTCACCAGCATGTCACATGTCTTTTGTTCTTGCTTGTATCTCACTGGCCTAGCAATGAAAGTTGAAATCTAGTGCTCACCTAAAGTCATGCCTAATTATGGTAACGCCTAGATTTAGAGAGCAAAGCCTTTCCTTTCCTCCTTTAAATGTAAATCAGTGTCATGATATGTGATGACAGTCCTGATGAAGTGTCTGAAAGTCTGCCTTGTGAAACAACATGTACACTTAAACAGAATAATTTCTGTCTTACTTCTAATATAGGAAAGCTATTTATTATGTAACTTTCAAATCCTTTTCTAAAGATAGACTTGCTTGTAAAAAATGCTTAAAGCTTTGGAGACTAAAATTCCCAGTAAAATGCTGCTGTCATTCCTGTGGTGTTTTGCCTGTCAACTTCCAGGGGGACCACTAAGGATCAAGAGATGGGGCAGTGCTAGACTTCTCTCAGAGAGGCTGGAAGGTTTCTAGCTGTATACATTTTCTGGTCCTTCCCCTGCTACACCAGGGGAGGTTTAGCTTGGATATTAGGAAAAATTTTCTCCCTGAAAGGGCTGCAAACATTGGAACAGGCTGCCCAGGGAGGTGATGGCGTCACCATCCCTGGAGGTATTGAAAAGATATGTAGATGTGCCACTTAGGGGTACAGTTTAGTGGTGACCTGGCACTGCTGGGTTAATGGTTTGACTTGGTGATCTCCAATGTCTCTTTCAGCCAAAAAGATTCTGTGATTCTTCTCCTCACCTCTCCTCTGTCCCAATGTATCTGTGTGTCTAGAAAAAGTTAGATTGAGATTAGCTCTTTTGTCTACCAGCAGATGTCTGCTGCTAATGACTTTTTTTGTTCTATACTCACTCGGACTGTATGTAAAACAGTAAACTAGAGATTAAATGACCCATATTATGTTTGTAATCTCCTGTGCCATCTGATCTCGATTTAGGAATTTAGATTTAATTGTTCTTTGTGTAGGCTGGTAGATATTCATCTGTGATGTGGGATAGGCAGCCCTTAATATTGTTTTGGATTGTATATTTCAAGTTTTGCACTCTTGTGCTCAGAGCATAGGATGTACATCAAATGCTTGATCTGACTTCCATTGAAGTTTAAGCAGCAAGAGCAGGATTTGCGTTTTATGTAAGATTTTATTAATCTAAAGAAATAATTGTTCATCCTTGTTCTGTTTTGCCAGCTTTTCATACTATCTCATTAAAAAAAAAAAAAAAAAAAAAAAGAAAGACAAAGAAATTTCTCACGTAGAAATGCTTGTATTGAAGCCTTGTCACAAATTGAAATTCAGTGTTGCCTTTTGGAGTATCATTCTTGCTGGGACTTTTTGTTCCCAAACATTTATGGTTTAAACCAGAATATCAACACATTGTATAATAATAGGAACATTCTTTTGAAGTACAAGCCGAAGAGGTGAGGGTAAAGGGGAAAATGATGTGTGTGTTTTTTTAAAGCAGAGTACTGTATTGTGAGAAAACTACTGTACTCACTCTCTTCATTCAGCTGGAAAAGAATCACAAGTCTTTCATGTCAAAATGAAGTGCTTTTCCAACTCAACTATTATTCTTCAGGGTTGCTGCCCAGGAAACTGAATAGGAGATTAACGAAGTATCCATCTAAAAGGATGTCATTTAAAAAACATACTGCTGTGTTTATAGTTGTTCAAGACCAGCCAATAGATCACTTGAAAGTGCGGAAATTGGAAAATGGCACTCCACAGTTGTGGAAAATCCCATTGCTCAGAATTGAGATGTTTTGTAAAGGAGAGAATTTTCTTTAGCAGATTTGGCTGAATTTTTGACATTCTTGTATTATCTCATTCTGGTAGAGGAATGTAAACAGTGCTCATCTGTCAGTATAGCTGTTGCAGCTGGATGGCCTTTGGGATTGGTGTTCTTAAAAAAACGAAGATGTATCCTGAGTGTGGTGCTTACAAACTGGCAGCTCTAAACAATAAAATTTCCACTGTGATGGGTAAGGTATGACAGATAATTTGCTTTGTGTTGCCCCGTTGGTCTGTCTAATGTGACTTGCAGAGGAATTAATTCCAGGCTGGATATGTAATCAGATTTGATGCCTGGCTTCCTGCTCCACTAAAGTGACCAAGAAAGATGCCGTTAATTAATAGTGAACAAGTGTGAAAGCCGAAACTAAAATCACCTTTTTGTCGGTTTCTAGTACTATTTTTTAGAAGATTGAATAGTTTTGCCTGTAACAATTATAAAACATTCACTTTTCCTTGTCAGTATTGTCTACAAAACAGTAAAATTAAGTGTAATTCTGAACTACCCTGCATCTCTGGCTACCTGCAGAATATGATTTTTTCAACAGCTATGACCTTCAGACTGGGAATTGAATAGACATTGGCCACCTTTCTGTTTTCTTCCGCCCACTTTATCAGGGCTACCCTTAGCCATGCATTCCTACTCATTCCTTTTCTAAATATTATGACTGTGCTGCAAGCAGAAGTTGGTATAGATACCTGAACTCAGCTGAAAAAAAACTAGCTCTGGAAAACAATCCAGAGCAGTGTAGCTAACTGTTCGTCTCAGATACAACTTCTTAATTTATACATCTTGTATCACTCCGAACATGGTATAGGAGCATGAACCTTGGAGTCAATACTGGACTGCTGTTTTCTTCTTTGGCCTTACACTTGCCCTGAATATTGTATTACTCCTTTCTCTACACCAGTCCAGATCCAAAGTGAGAATTCAGCTCCTGCTTTCTCTTCCCAGTAGCCCATTTTTTAAGGCAGGAGGTGATAGGTGAGAGTGCTGGGCCTGTACCTGGCAGGAATGGGGAAGGCGGTTGGATTTGGTGTCCTGCTCTGTGCTCACAGTTGCCGTGTTTTGGGCTAGGTGTAACACAGTCTTGGCAGAGTTTGGAGGTGCTTAGTAAATGCACGAGAGCCTGAGCCTCATCTGACTGATGAGAACTTGGACACCCCACAGCTTAGGCAGGTGGGTGGAGATCTTATGGATCACTTGCTTGAACTTGCATACCCGATTTTCTCCTAAATTGCTCTAAGCACCTATTTATTTATTTATTCATTCAGATTAGGCCTTTTCTTTTGCCCTGTTTCAGTCTGTCCAGAAAATAATAACAAAAACAATTGCTGCTTCTCCAGGATGTTGTATAACGAATATTCAAAGGCTTGGAAAACACCCATCTATGACGACAGCAGTGGTTAGTATGTCCCAAGAACAACTAAGTTACCTAGTCACTGTAGAAACAAAATGAAGGAAAATTATTTTTGGCCCCTTCTCTAGATGTATCTTTGTATTAATGAGAATTTATGGAAGGATACTTTTTGTTCATGAATCTCCCCCTTTGTTTTCTCTCCTATATACGTGTTATATAAGCAACTCTACAAATTTGCCCAGTCCAGTCTTGGTGGACAAATTTCTTTTTTAGATGCTTGCTGTCCTTTCCAAGGTGGGATTTTCACCTCCTGTAAACCTAGAGCCTTACACAGAAGTAGAAGTACACTTACCTGTCTAAAACTAAAATGGGTGTGTACGTGCACCCCTGTATACAAGAGTGAGGGTCATTGTTATAGGTAGGTTTAACACAATGTGTAACATCAACTCAGTCATACACTTGTAAGTTAAAAGGTTTGTACGTAAAGTGTTTTTAAAAAGCATAATCAAATTGTATGTTTCCTTAACAAAATGACTAATCTCACTAAATATTACGACAAAATTGCTGACAGAACTTCAACTCTAATCTTTCAATGCAGCTTTATAATTTTACAAGAGTAGCTGTTCTTAATAAACATCAAAGTGCATGTAATTATTGTGTGACTTTAGCCCTTTTTTCCCACGATACTATAGTTAATCTTGACAACAGCTATCATTAAGTACAGTGTTTTAACTCCCCTGATGATGAAGTTTAAAAATACCTTTAGTTCAGGTTGTTCCCCTCTGCCATTATCTTCCTTCAGTTGGCTCAGGGGCGTGACCTTCACTCTCTTGTCTGGAAGCAGGGCTTGAACATGACAGATGCTGTCCTTTGGAGACTGATTTGGGAAATGGAGCCAGAACAGGGGACAGTGTGAAACGCCCCATTTTCTTGCAGAGAAGCACCCCCATTTTGAATATAAGCTTAGGCTGTGTTAGCATTTGGAGGTTACCTTTATATTTCTGTGGAGTTCACTGATCTCAAAAGCAAAGCAATACAAAACCAGAGGAATTGTAGAATTTGGAGTGGCAATTGCCTTTGTAAAAAAGTGGATGTGGAACAATAGAGGTGCTCTGTTGCAGATGGAGCTGAGTGATGTTTTGTCCTGCTGATGGGGAACTTGCAGCATGGCTGTGAAGCCCTGTGGCTGGGCTTCTACAGAGGCATTATTCTTTTGTCTAAATATTCTTGATGAAGGTTTGGATAATAACTTGGGAGGGGAGGGGGGCGTAATTTAACTTAAACTTTCCACAGTTGAAAAGTGTGATACACAAGCGCCTGCTTTAGGGGCTTTGAGGGACAGTTGTGTCTCAGGCAAAGGAAACAGAATCAAGTTCCCTAAACAGGATTAGGGCTCCTAATTTACCTCTGTATATCTTAGCCATGTTTTATTTCCTCCTTTCCACTAACGATATCATTTGTCAAACCCAAATCTTAAATATTTCTTTCAGAAATTCCCCCAAAATACAGATAAGTATGTTGTGTACAAAGATTTCCACACATTTGCCGGCACTTGCAGTCTTTCCTTGTGTGCTCTTTTTCACTCTATCCTTGACTTTTTGAGCTGATTTACACAGGTCATTTTCTGATAAAACCTGTCACAGTATAAGTCCTAGGAACTTACATTCTGGGGAGAAGAAAATACAGAGCCGAATCATGAATCTAATGAAAAAAATACTTATAGTCTACAGACAAATAAAGTATATATTAATAGCAACAGCACTGTTTCTGCATTTACTGTCATCTTTAGTGTATTTTCTGTCTTAATGGCCAGATGCATTTGCTCTTTGTGCAAACAAAAGAGTATTCAAAGCCCCTTACTAGAAACAAATGATCACACATTGTACCTGTATTTATTGAACTGAGAACAGAACAAAATCAAAACTTTTTATCAGGCGTGCTCTATAGCTGTGCATTCCTGCGCATAAGGGCCCAAGCAGGATCTTTCTCGAATGACACAGATGATTATTATTTTGTTCCCAAGGGAAAGTGGTATTACAGCATCGGTATTATCCACTGGTAATGAAGTGCTCACACATGAAAAGAGGAGGGGTAAGACAGATATAACATGAGTGACTACCCTGTGGCAAATATTGCTTTAAAAATATTTTCATAACAGTTCAAAGAATCTGAGTGAGGGGATCATGTGGTAAAACTGTCTAACTCTTGCTTTAAACAACGGTGATTTCCACTTGCAGTCCTGTATAGCTCTGTTAACATTGCTGGTAGTTCCTTTGCTCAATGCCAAGTACATGATTAAGACTCACAAATCAGAGATGATCACTTAACCAGAAAGTATCATATGATAGATAAAAGGCTTCTGAGAAGGAACTCTCCTCACTTCTGCAGATCTGCTTTGTGTTTCTTCCTTGCCGCAGTCTCCACCACCATTGCTAATATCTGTAAAAAGCTCTGGAAATAGAAATAGTGTGACAGTGGCTAAGTGTTTCAACAGTGATGATTGTTAGATGAAAGGATGGGGAATACTGTCAGTGAAATGTACTTGCTTTTTGTTCTCAGTGTTTTGTGGTGAGGTTAATTTTTTGTAACGGCTGAGATAATGGGTGCAGCAGAGACCCAGACCTTGTTGTCCCTATAAGATGGCCTCCTTGGAGGCTTTGTATGTCTGAAGACTGACTGGGTTTACTGATTTGCACAATAGTAGGAGCAGTTCTTTCTTCTGGTTTCACTAGAGATCTAATATAGAAAGTATTTCTAAACTGGTCCCTTTGCTTGTAACAAAAGCAGAGACAAATTCAACTACTTGTAGAGAGATGTAGTAAAGGGTCATTAGCCACTTTTTTCAATGTGAAGCCTTCAAAGTGCATAAAAGAATCAGCATTCCACACCTGGGTGGTACACCAAGTGCTGAGAAGTTGTACCTCCACAACTACAGGGAGGGTTTCTCACATTGCCTTGTATGTGAAAGACATTTTCTCCTTTCTTCCCTGCCTCCCCCCCCCCTCCCACTTTTCTTGTGTGTGGATGGTCACTTAATTTCAGTGACATAGATGATTCTTACACTGTGCATACATGTTACTGATATTTTTCCTTTGTTAACTGGGCAAACAAAAGGAGTGAAGAAAAGGAAGAACTGCACAGACAAAACCTGGAGAAGCAGGAGATATATGTACATGTGCAGGGCTGAGCAAGCTGGCCTGTGCAGCATGGCTAGCAGCTCAGCATGGGGTCTTGTGTGTGGTGCAGCATCTGACCCTGCCTGGAGCAGTTCAGCTTAAATGCCTTATGCTGCAGGTTGAAGGCTGCACCCTCAGTGTTTTTAAGCAGAAGACTATCAGCCAGCTCTGAATATCTTTATATCCCAGCAATTCCAACATATGAAAGTTCCCATGTCAAAGCTTAAAATCTGTCTTCAACACCAATAGCATGTGGAAAGTTAGTGATTCAGTGAATGAGCACTGGTAAGGCCATTGAATCTCTCTGCTACTGCTGTGGGAGGTGACAACCATTAATCCCTTCTGGGAAGCAGTAATCAGCAGTGGAGGCAGGTGGTGTTTTTCATTGAAAAGGTTGTCTGGCTGGGTGAACTGAAAGGTAAGATGCCTGGTAAGAATCTCTGCCTAGTTACTGAAGGAAAAGCAGCATTGTATTGGGAGCAGGGCCAAGGAGGGGTGTACGTCAGAGGTGAGATGATCCTTCACTTGAACTCTCTGCTGGAGCAATGTTAAACATTTACCATAAAGAAATACAGAGAACAATTGAAGATCGCTGTTTCCTAGGCCATGGGAATGATCAGAGGCATATTTAAAATATGAGGAAAGAGACAGAAAGGAAACTGTTCCCTTTTCTCTGAGGAGTGAAGGATAACATGGTAATAATCTTCAGCAAGTAAAAGGTTACTGCAGAACCAAAGGCAATGTGGTATCATTATACATCCACTGTTGAAGGACAAGAATTAATGGGTTTGTGCTTAAAAAAAAGTGTAGGCAGGACATTTCAGTAGAAAAAACTATTGGGAAATACTTTCTCAGGAAAAGGATAGTAAAACGTGGGAAGTGTTTGGCTGAAGATGGTGAAGATTGATGTTGAACCTTTTAAAAATAAGTTTAGAAATATCTGTCAGAAATGATGTGTAGTCAGTCCTTAAAGCACAAGGATGTATTATCTGAGTTCTCAGGTCTCTTCTGGACATTTTTTAATGATTTATATGCTGTATTTCTTCTAGTCTTTCATGTAAAGGCTTTATCCTTCAAATTGAATTTTTTCTCTTCCCCTATTTTTTTCTTATATTCAGCCGTGTTGTTAGTACTGTGATTTTATTATTTTTTTTAATGGCATTTCACTTCTGGTTTATCTCTATAAAATGATAAGCCATTTTCATAAAGTGCTCTATCAAGCAAAATTATCTCTGCTGTTTAAAGATATAAAATTGGTTTTTATTGTGAAGAAAATGCAGATGCTATACTGTTCAGCCACCTATGTTGAAGATTTACTTCAGCTACTGTGAACTGGCCAGAAACATTAAGAATACAAAAGGACCTCTCCCAGATTTACAAAGGATGCTCATGAGAGCAGACTGGGGCTGTTTCAGTGTACAGGTATCTGGAGGATGGCTTGTGCTGCCATGATCATAGTGAGTGGAAACTTCCCTCTACCAGCCATGAGCACTTACAGACTGATGATATTGCAGGTGTACATAATGAAGTCAGCTTTGCAGTTTATTTGGGGGATGATAATGAATTATGGGATCTATCACATTATCCAGATGACTTAGAGTAATCATGTCTCACATCACAATTTATTGCTTGTTACCTTACAGTATGGCAACCCGCTTGATGCATTTTTCATTGGCAATACTTTTGTAGTTGGATAATCAAATTACACGTTGATCTTAGGTTTAATAGAAAGGATTTTCTTGTCTCTCTCTCTTCTTTCCCCAAATTCAACAAGTAGCCACCATCCAAAAGTTTTTTTCCCTTAGAAATGATGAATGCCTTGGCTTCTAAGCTTTCCTCTGCCACAGATCTGGCTTGCAGCTCTCAAGAAATTGTTTCTTCCTTCTGCTCAGTGACTCTTTCACCCAAGTGGAACAGATGCTACTCACCTATATTTCAGCTTTGCCAGGTAACATATTTTCATGTTATAATTTTGCATACAGCATAGCACGTCTAGTGTAATTAAATCCTGGCAGGAGTCAATGGAAAGGCCAAATGATCCAGGGGTGCTGCTAATAAATAGTAAAGCCAAAATACACTTCTCAGAGAAGTAACCTGAATCCTTTGGTGCACTACAAACTCAGGGTGACCTCCTTTCTGAATGCCAAGTTTAACTTCTTCACATTTGTTAGGCATTTCCTCATTTTCTTCAGAGGCCTCAGCTGAAGCTGTATCTTGCGAGCTCTTTTCTTTCCTCTTTTCCTTTCCACTTTCTGAGATGTTCTTGGACCTTGTTTCTTAGCACTGATTGCTACACAGAAGACCAGGACTGCTTCAGAACAGAGATAGCATGTTTTTTTAAGAGTATATGAAAGTGGAATGCCCAAATAAAGCGATGAAGCACTCCAACTATTAATGAAAGCATTTTGTGTTACTTTACATTTTTAAATGGTCTCTGTTTTATCAGTGAAGTTTACTCTATGTATTTATTCAGAAGATCCTCTTTGATCCAATAGAAAGATTTCACACAACTTGGTGGGACTGGAAGGAGGATCTATCAAAATATGGCTATACTGCCTGTATTTTTCTATCTCTTTGATGGTCTCTCCCATTCCAGAGAAGTCAGGTTCTTGTCCCCATAGTGTATCAGAGTGTGTGCTTGAAGAAGTCTCCCTGTTGAAACACTATCTGTAGATTCTCAGAAATGGAGAATGCTGGCCAAAATAACTCCAGAGGGACCAGAGACAGGCCAAAACTAACATGGTTTTAAAGTCTAGCTCTATAAGCTTACATGCAGCTTTTCTAGGAGCTGTTTCTTCAGTGAGCATGCTGATGGGATTTCTAAAACTGAAATAAACCAAGGGTCTGTTCCTTAAGCATTTGTCTGAAGTCACTTGCTAAAAGAGAGCAGATAGTAGCATATAACATGTATAAATAGCATCTGAGTCCTCTTCCCTCTCACGAGCAGCTTGTGCCAGACTGCTGCATTCCCAGGGTGTGAGTGTTTGGGATTCAGAGTGAGTTAGATTAGAAGAAATTGCATGGAAACAGTCTGCACAGTTTTGAAAACATCTGCAAATCTGAAAAAATACTCTCGCATAACTTTCAGTCACTTGCTGTGATGAAATCTAGCCTCTTGCTGACTCCCTGGGTTGATTTCTCAGATGTCTGTCAGGCACTGCTGGAACTTGGGCTTAAGTGCTCATCTGCCTCCGGTGACACTAGGAATTGCAGTGCCCCACCTTTTACATTTTAATTTAGGAGGCTTTTGAGAAGCACTAGCAAACCCTTACAGATACCAAAAGCTTTGCATAGGTGTTTTTTATCCCACAGTTGCTTTGTTCAGGGCTTAAGCACAGGCCTTTGCAGGCAGCAAGTAAAGCAGACTTGCTAAAGCATCTCTTGTCTCTGGAGGTCAACCTGCCCTTGGGACTCCCTGGGAGTCTCTCTGAGCTGGATAAGCTGTGCTTTTGCCTTTTCCTTTATTGAGACCCTGATGTGGGAGGATATTGAAAATCTCTGACAGGAATAAAAAGCAGTTGCTGCTCTTTTCATAACTTTTTGTTTCCTCTGTTATCTCCTTGGTTTAAAGCTAGGATATTTTTTCTGCTAGTTCATGTTTTATTTTTTTGTTACCCACCATCTATATATGCATTATCAAACATCACCAACACCAATGTTCTTACAATTTCTTTAACCATCCAGAAAATAAGAAGCTGTTCTTTTCTTTTAATTCTGTCCTCTCATCAACTAAAAGCAAACCAAAACTTTTCAGCTGCTTTAAAGACCTTTAGACTATTGACTATAATATTTTTACTTCTGTAAGAAAGTACCAAGTATCCTAAATGGAGTTTTCTAGTAGACTTCCCGAAGATTTTATGATTATATACTTGGGACTGAAGTGCTACTGCTCTGTTATGGATAAAGCATCAACCACTGACAAAGAGGAGAGAGGTCCAGAGCTGGGTAAGGGCTCTTAAAAGCCTTCTGTCAGCAACTCTTAACAACCAAGTGAAAATACTGACCTGCAAATAACACCTAGTTCTGTATTATGTGGCAGGCTAGGATAAATGTGGTTAAAAAGAGAGAGCAGCCTTTCAAATGTGGAAATAATAAAATGAGGTTGTCTGTCCTAAAGAAAAGATAGAAGATCAGTACCTAATCCATGTGGGAGCTGGGGGGGAGCTGCTTGGCCCAAATACAGTCTGGTATATTTGGGCAAGAGAGACTGGGAAGAGAAAAGAGGAAGGAACTTCGATGCAATAGGAAACTTCTGAATTTATCAAGGCAGGTCTTCTGCACAGCCCTGGAGCTGAGGCCTTATATATAGTCTATGCTATTCTTAGAGTGTGCAGCAGAACAATGGTTCCATTTGAAGAAGCTCTTTTATAGCTTGCCAATATAAAGAAGGCTGTGCAAAATGATATGATCATGTAATTGAACACTGTAAATAGATATGCTGACCCAAACGACAGTTTTAAATTAGCTCACTTTCCTGCCACATCTAAACTTTGTAGACTTAACAGAATGAGAAAGACGAGATTAATTTTTCTAGATTTATAAATGTTCATTTTACTTATATGTGATTTATAAAATCAAGTGATGTGGTGGAATGATGCTGGGAGCCTTTTTTCTGTTCATTGAAGTAGAAATTAGATTAACTTAATCCCTTTGCCGGTTTGACCTTAATGTATAGTTATGAAATTAAGATCTGTAAATTCTTCAAAATCCAAACCTCAAATGTGAAGGATACCTTTTACTTTTGATGATGATGCCACAGCTTCCCCTATTAATTAGGATTAATTTGGATTATTAAAACTGGTGGTACAGGCTTGAATCAGGCAGGTGTAGTCTGCAATTGCATTTTGAATGGCCACTGCCAAGACAGTGAGCTAATGTGACAACCATCGCTGGCTGGTACAAGCCACAAAGTGTCCTGGCTTGCATGGCATCAAGGTGGCTATTTCATATCCTGTATTCCATGGGTTATGAGCAGTACTGCACTATGGAGGTGTTTTTTTTGTAGTTCCCTTCCCTACAGAGACAGCTGTGGCCCAGATCAACAGCTTCTTTAAGGTATTCCCAGCTGCCTCAGAGTAGATATCTCACCCAGCTCCTTTTCACTTAACATACTGAGCAGCGCAACAAGGGCCCGAGTCTGCACCGGATTACACCCTTACTGGTGGCTAAGTAGTTATGCCAAGGCACTCAACACTGTGGGCAGGCTTTGTTCTTCACAGTGGACAATGTACAGCAGCATGTGGCAGATGCAGAGAGGGAGCTAATGGAGGCAGGTGTAGCAAGGCCAGGTGGTGCTTGGAGCAATACATTCCTGCTGCGAGGAGTAGTAGCATACCTCTTGGTAGTCAAAGTTGCAAAGGTGGTACAAACCCAGTGCTTTGGGCTGGCCAAGAGCTCAGCATTCAGCTGTGCACCCAGAAAATAAGATCCCAAAATGAAAACCAAATCCCGAGTATGCCAGAAGTAGAAAATGGTCTACAAAGCAAGCATTTTTCTTTGATTGCCTAATGCTGGGACCATGATGGGAGCAGGTAGGAGCAGAGGTATGAGGTACCGCTGGCCTTGGGCAAAAGATAATCCTCACTGGGGAGTCCCAGACACTGCATTCCCTTTTGGGATGCAGTGATACAAAGTTTTGGATCATCCCCTGAGCACAGTTAGACTTCCAGCCTCACTTATGGCACAGAAGTAACCCATCAGGATCCTCTCTGGAATGGTTTTGATCCAGCATCATGAACTCACACCAGATGAATGTGTTGTTTCATGGGGCTGTGACACTTTTCTTACAGCCTTTAGATATTGTATATCTCAGAAGGAAATCAATAACTTTGAAGTAAAGAGTTTCTAAAGCATTACCATACTGAATTTTTGGTGCGTGACACCTGGGGAATTATGAGCAGGACTGACCTACAGACATTTAATCTTGGCTGCTTTTTCCATGCAGTGCCATATACCCTTGCTTAATATCTGGGACTTCTGCTGAATTTTGTTTTGTTTCCCTGCTGTACCCTTAAGGTGTGGGCCAAGTAATGGGTTGATATCAAACCAAGCTGCATGGTGAAGGTGTCACTGTGGAAAAGGGGCACCCTTGTATTTGCCAGGGACCTACAGGTTATTCCTTCCTGATGTGATCATTCTGGGCGGCTTCTGGGGTGAGGTCGTTTTTTCCTGTGTTCAGTTTTGCTCTGGAGCTGGAATTCATAATAAATGTGGTGGTGGTTTCTCTCCTTTCTCTGGTGATTTAAACCATGGATTTTTAACATCTTGGCTAGAAAGAGAAAATGTGAGCATCGAGGGCTGAGCTGGTAATGGGACCCAGAAGTTGAAGCTGCCTGACTTCCGTGTGTCTGGAGCCTCAGCTGGAAAGCTGCTTTGCATTTGTTTGATTTGCATTGATATACTGTTACATCATATATGTGATACAATAGATTAAAAGAAGCCATGTGGCTCTTGTCAAGAAAAAGTGAACTATGCACTTCTAGTAATTATTGCCATATGGTTCTTGCACTGTTTCTACGTATATAGTCAAGTCACTTATATCCCACTGAAATGCTGATATTTTTTTTATCTAAGAGAACAGTTGAAACAACATGTTTATTGCTATAATAATGCCTTTTTTTTTTTTCATTTCAGTCCCTTACATCTGCTCCATGGCCACATCTTCTGTGCACAGAGAATCTTTAGGCAAGAAATTGAGCTTCAGATGTGTTTGCTTAATGTAATTTCAACAAATATTAAGTCAATGATTTAAGCAAATCATTTTCCTTTTAAATGATTTGAAAACTGGTGGTGATAATGCAAAACAGAGGCAGGAAGAGTATTCCATGTGTGGTGATTTGACATAACAAGTTGAACTAGTTGTCACTTCACACGCAGATCTTATGTACCAAACATTTTCTGACTGAATTCTTGTAGCGCCCGAGTGTGAATGATCATCTTTAATCTTGTCAGTGATATTTTAAATGCTGTACAGTTTGAACTAACCTGCTTTAAAGCTCTGCTCCTTTAACTCATGGTGTTATTGTCTGCTGCAGTTGTTGACTCAGTAGATTTTCTGATGTGGTCTGGGAATGAGTTCTTTTAGAATTTCACATTATCATATTACAATATACACCACAGATTATTTATACTGGGGGTTAATTGCATCATCTGAATGGAATTCATTTTCCATTGTATCTACAAGTTTGTATTTTAAAATAGTATTTTCTCTTATTGACATTTGGAATAAAATGACATTGATTCTTAAGGAAATGAGCTCTACATCATGATTTTTGGTATATACTTAGTTTTAAACAAACACATTTGATTGTAATAATTAACTGGAATTATTATTACAACATGAAATATATCACTGTGAACTGTAGTGGAATATGGAATCTGTCCAGATAAATGTAGTGGATAAATAAAATAAATAGTACTAAGCCTTCTCCAATGATCAGAGTTGCTAAGTAAAACTTATCCATGCTTAGTATAATCTTAACTCTTCTCCCAAGCATTTCTATTTAATTTTAAATTGAAATCTAGAAAAGTTTCCTGGAGCCAGTAACTAGAAATATGTAATCTCATTCATGTGAAAAACAAGTGGAAGACAGAACTTCATTGTGTGAATGCTTTTTTTTTTTTTTTTTGTTTGGCTGTCAACACATAAATGTGAAAATAAATTGGAGGCATTAACTCAAAAAAACATTTTTTGTCATGACTTTATTGGTGAATTTAAAACCTTGAGGTTCATTTTGGGTCAAGCAAACATTTCATTTCTCCCCTAAAACAAAGCTCCTCATTGAATTGCACGAGATGCCACAGAAAGGAAGGGCATATTCACCAGATGGAGAACACGAGACTTCGCCTACCACTGTGACACCTTCTCCCGACAGCCCTGGGATTATGGCTGCAGGACGTGGGAGCCCCTGCTCCAGCTGATACATTTCACTGGGCTGTTTGGGATGCGGGTCACCTGTCTTCAGGATAGGGCCCTGCCTGAAGCTCAGGCGCATCTGATGACCAGCCTCCATGCTTCCTTTTCTCCCTTTGAAAGCAGTGTGTGGTGAACACACTTGAACTCTCAAAAATAAGAGAAGTCTCTTCATCTGGATTAAAAAACAACACGGGAGCTTTATTTTTTCCTTCCATCTCATAAATAAAACAATTCCTTCCCTCAGATGGCCTTGTAGGGGGAGTCTCGCTGGGGCCCTGTCTGTGCCATACAATGGCTGCGGGCAGCCTCTGAAGCAGCGCCAGCCCTGGAAGCAGCAGGAAAAGCTGGGCCAGCGGCTCCGAGCGGCATGGTGCTGGGTGGCTGGCATGGGCTTGGCCGGGTTGTACTTCTATATTGGGGCACTTGTTGCTGCTTCTGTGATGGGGAAAAGTGACTGCAACTTCAGCAGGTTGGGGACACAGCCTGCCCTGCACAGAGATCCTTCCAGAAAGCAGCCGTGCTCTCTGGAGCACCCAGACTGGTGTACACATGCTTGTAAATGTCCACATTTTCACTTGACAATAGTGCCCTAGAGGTCTTGCAGAAGAAAGATGTTGTTTTCCATGTCTGTTTTGTATTTCATCACAAAGATCTGGACTGAACTGGAAACAAGTTAAACAAATCTGTTTGATAGGCCTTGCAAAGCCTTCTTGGTTGATCCCTCCCCGTTGTGCTGTTGAAAACCAGGGTGAGCAGGAGGAAGGATTTGTCAAGATGTAAAAAGACCAAGCCACCAGGCACGCATGCGTCTATGCATGTCTGTGCACACAGAACAAAAGAAAAAGAGGAATTATGAAGCTGTTAATTTGTTAATAATGAATGGATACATGCCAAGGCCCAGTCTGTATTCATGTGCTGTGGTTAATTGCAAAGCAGAGAAGGACCACAAGGCAGGGCTTGGTAAGTCCTTTCCATCTCTGTTTCTTCTAGTGGTACCAGGACTGTCTTTGCAGTTTTATCCCCATATGATGCAGCATATCAAACTATCATTAAAAAAACCAATCACCCCAAACCTACTAGCATGCAAGAGCAAATTCAGTATGAGTAACCAGAGGTATGATGATGCAAGATGCAGGGAGAAACTGAAAACCAAAGTGTGCTTTTGGTCAAGTTGAAAGTTGATGAGTGAGCAGACTCTAATTCAATAAAAAAACATTGCATACAACTCAGTAAGAAACATATTTTTTCCTTGTGCTAGTCTCTGTAGAGGTACTTTCTACCATTCAAACAGCAAATAGCACAATAGTTTGGAGAGCCCATGATGTCTTTCTTTATGCAGGAGACTTTTTGACTCCTTATATAGGGGAGCATTAGAAAACACGCTCCTGGGCTGAGGTTCATATGGGTGATGAAAGTAAGTGCTCAACATAATCTACAGCAACAAAAGCTTTTTTTTTTCTTTTCTATTTTTTTGTTTTCAATGTAGGAACGAGGGGAAAGTTCCTGGAGAGCTACCAAACCATTACAGGTGGTTGAAAATATTTAACTCTTCTTTTTTAATAACAGAAAAACATTTACACTTAAAAAAAAAATTGATTCAAAAACCTAGCTGACTCCCTATAGCCATTCAACAAATTGCTGACAAGATCAGTCTGGGATGTGAGATTTACTCCATGAAAACAACCTTTTCCCTTCTTCCAGGGAAGGTGCCAGTCACCACTGTGGTCCTGTGTGCATCAGCCAAGACTAAGGGGAATTTTTCTCGCTAAATTTAACACATACTTTGCCCTTAAAGGGTCTTTTTCCTGGTAAGTTGTGAAAACTTAAAGTCTGCTTTTTAAATTTGGAGAGGGAGCCACGTCTATTGGAGTGTGGCAGTGCTTAGGTGGATGGTCTTGCCTGCTACCGTACCTGTCCAGCCTGCGTTTCATGGTAATCCAGCTGTGTAATAGTTCTGAAAGCCTGCGTGGGTGTGCAGGGAATGCGCATTTGCGGTTGTCTGAGCAACACTGATGGTTAACGAGGTGAGCATCCTTCAAGGTTGCTAATAAAGGATGTCCTGCCCCCTCCCTCCCTTTGACTGGTGCTGTCTGGACCTGCCTGGGCAATTCAGCTGCTCCTGTATTGGTGAGATGTTCCACCTTCTTGGTTCAGACTCCTGTAAGCTCTCCAGGCCTGAAACTTGAGCCTAATATGTTCGGCTGGACATAAATCAAAGCAGAATTAAAAAAACCCCAACAACTAAAAACAAACAAAAAGCAACGAACAAACCCCAAACTGTTTGTGTTTTAGAGATATCATATCATTCAGACTTCAAAATATGAATTCTGTTTAAAGTCTCTTTCCCACCCCTGTGGTTTAGATTCATTAGTTGCTAGACTTCCTTAGTCTCAGCTACAGTTTTAGTATAGATTAAGAAGGAAAATAGGATCTTTGTTTGCATTATAAACAGGTCTAAATTGTGCAGTGATTGCCAGTATATTTTTCTTATTCCAACTTTATGTCAGCTTGGGATGAACACTTAGTTGTTATTAAGCCACCTGTATGTACCATCTGAATCTGTCAGTGGTGCAAAGAGGAAATGAAGAGACTTTGATCCTCTGAACAGAGTCCCTTATCACCTGAAGATGTTGATTCAGATTAGGTTTTGCTATGACCTTCAATATGAAAAATTTCTAAGCTTTTTATCTAATCTACTGCAGTATTACTCTACCAAGGCTATCGTGAGATTGTTTGAAAATGAACTGCAGTGATTTTACCCTGCTCTTTCATGCTGCAAAGATCACGTGCCACCTACAACTCTGTGTGAGGCACTGGGTTTGTTGTACCTGGTGGGTTTATGCTCCTCTGGCACCTGCTCAGACCACAAGCACAGCTGTCACATCAAGCTTGGCTGCAGCGCTCCGAGCTCAGCCTGTGCTTCCTTGCCTTGGTTCACCCCTGCCATTTCGGTGGCCACTGACATGTGAAGAGCTGCACTGTTGGCACTGCCGGCTGCTCCTGGATTCTTAAGGGAAGTATTGTAGGGAATAGTTCCCTACTGTAAGGAGGAGTAAACATGTTTTTTGTTTTGTTTTTTCCCTTTCTGGATGTGCCTGAATTTCCTCACCTCCTGAGCTACTGACCCAGGTCACCTTAGGGATTGCTATGTGGCTGCCGCCTCACAGTCTGGTGAAGTGCTGTTTTTCCCCAAAGGCTGTGGTTCTGTTCCCTGCTCCTACCTGCAATTTCCCCAGTCTCCCCTGTACTGACATTAGTGCTTATGTGACCAGCTATATTGGTAACCCTTCTTTTTGCTGGGTTAGATAACCAACCAACAGAAAACTGATCATAAGGCTTTGTTGAGAGGGTAATGTTTCTCCTGGCTGCAAGATCCTACTGCTTCCCTCACTCATTTGGACATCTCCAGGGAGCTGAATGCTTAGAAAATGAGCAGAACCACAACAACAAAACCTAAGTGATTTTAATTTTCTTAGGGTTTGTCTCTCCCGTATTTGCAAGCTGTATGAGTAACTCAGCCAGTGTAAGAGGTAGGACAGGGACTTTCGCTTTTGGCAACCACTCAGCTCTACTTGGCTCAACTCTGATGAAAAGCAGAAGACCCAGTCTCTAGCAGGCTCTGGCTGCCATTTAATATCTGTTGGTATGTTAGGGATCTGACTCATGTTTGCTTGACAAGCAGCTAAAACAGGGTAAAAGTACACTTCTCCCTCAGTCACACATCTGCTCCTTTGCACCTGAGGTCAGGATGTTGTGTTTTGGGCTGGCACGCCTGCAGCTCACGATCCACTCTGCTCCTGGGCAACAGCCTATGGCAGCGGGCTGGAACAGAGGGTTGGAAGGAAACATGTCCCAGTACTGTGGCTTGATTTACAAGAGCTCGTCTTCCTGCGTAACGGGGGCCAGGGTGCACTAGGGTGAGTGACCTGGGCTGTAAGCACCAGCCTCGCTGCTGACAGCTACCTGATGAGAGCTCCAGTGGTGCTGGAAGAACCCTGCACTGGCTTTGAGGAGTGAGTGGTGGTTAACTCCTGTATTTCATCAAGAATAATGCTTTTGCTCATCAGTGTAATGTGAATGGTTTGTAAGCAACACACTATGTCCCTTTCAGGCTCACGATGCAATAATTTTCTTTTTTTCATTCGTTATTTTTTTTTGCGCTTGCCTCTTCTATCTCCTCCCCAGCAGCCATTTCTTCTCCAAGTGGTAATAATTCAGATCTTTCAGTTTTTTATCCTAGCCAAGTGCCTTGATCAATCTTGTATCTCTGGACTTTTTCCAACATTGCTAGTCTTTCCACCTTAAATGAGCCTCAACAGAAAAATGTAAACCCTTTTTTTTTTTTTTAAGGCAGACTATTTCTCGTTCCTCTGCTCTTCTGTGGTTTTTTTTTAAACAATACAACACTTTAACATAAAACCTAGACTGATGTAGGAATTTATTGAGTATTTCTGCTTATTCCTGGCGTAGGGCCCAACCAAAAAGCCCATTGAAGTCTTTGGTGGGTTTAGAGCAATAACCTCTATTTGAAAACTCATGATGCTCCTTATCCTGGATAAATGCTACATCTCAATTTTTCTCTTCTTAAGACATACTCCCTCCCTTATTGCTTCTCTTGTCACTTATGAATGACACTGCCTGAGACCATTTTGCCTACCTGAGCTCTGGAGTAGTACTCTGAGTCTGGAAAGAAAAGTGGTGGTGCTGTAACTGCCTGTCAGTATTCACTCCTGCCTGTGTCCACTTGTGATTTGGGCCCCAGCAGCTCTCATACTGGTTGATATTAATGTTACAGTCTGTTCTCAGACCTGGTTCTGTTGCAAAAAACATATAAGGAGGAATGTTCAAGGGACATTTAGCACTGTTAAAACGGATCCACTAGTTTACTGCCAGAATTCTTTTTTTCTCCGCTGCTTTCCTCTCCTTCATCCTCTTGGTGTGGCATGATTGTGAGTTCATATAGTTGTGTAATGTGAAATATACTAGAAAACAAAACAAACCAAACACCCCTGAACTGAAATTGCCCCTTTAAAGCTGCAGCATTAAGTATGGCTGCCATCCAGCTTGGAGAATTTCCTTGGCAGCATCTGTGATGCAGAAATCTCAGTTTGGAATTGCTCTTTCGGACACAGATTCCCACAAGAATAACAGGAACGTGATAATCCAAGTTATGCCAGGCAGTGAAGCCTACTGTAGTCCAGCAAAGACAGCAAAGACACTCTGTCCACTCACCTCCTATGGACTTCTCTGGGGCTGCTCATATGTAAGGGGAAGGGGGGAGGGGAAGGGGATGAGAGGAGAGAAATGTAGCTGTAGTTTTAAATCTTCCTGTTTCTGAAGGATTTAAGTCATGTAGGTGAAATAGTTCAAGCTTCCACTATGGAAAATGATTATCTGTTTCACATGTTCTTTCTGCTGTGCCTCATTAAAAGCTTGTTTCATTGTTGGACTGTGCTGAACTCTTACTGGGAAAATTACTGCTCTTTGTTTTCTGGCCTGATTCAGCTGCCTTTAAAGCTAAAAGAAATCTGTTAGCTTCAGTAGGTATATGGGGAGGTGAGAATGAGTGATGCAAAACCAAGTACATGCTCTGAGTAGCACTGAATAATAAGAGAGAAATCCAAAGACTGAGGTCCCTTGTTGGAGCAATGGTATAATTGAAGGCAAAAAGCATGTAAATGTAGACCATTCATTTCTTATTTGGGCAATGAGAGGTCTACCCACTTATTACTGTCTGGCTTGGAATGACAAACAGGTGAGTCTGCCTGCTTCAGTTTCTACCAGGACATTGCTGGTTTGCAGGGCCACCTCAAAACCAATATGTATTTGTGGTGCTCCTCACAGCAAGTGCTATGTAGGGACATATATACTATGCTGCTATTTAAAGCATGAGTACCAAGTTAGTGTCTGAAATGCTACCTTTGACCTGGTTGGCAAAACTGGTGCCGTACGGACGGATTAACATCTCCTTGCTCTGTGTTGACTCAAGGGCAAGGTCTCTGAGGCAAGAGTTAACTCAGGGCAAGGTCTTATCCCAGATATCTTGATCCTGCTCAATTTCAATGACTTTTCCATTATGTTTTGCTAACAAGAATGAAGTGGCCTCAAATGCTAGTGTAATCTCTGCACTTTTTTCCCATTTTTTTTTTCCCCCCAGCTGGGAATGAAGTATTTCTTTCTGTTGCTTAGAAAGCCCAGGCAAAGCTCATCCATATTTCTGATGCTGGATGCAGTCCATGAGCGAATCATGGTGCATGACATAGAGGGTTTTTCTTTATTTAAAGAATATAGTTTATAGAATTGCATATGCTAGTTCTTTAAAAGCCCATCCACTGAGCTCTTTCTTCATAGTACTCAAATGAGAACACAGTGTTGTCTGTATTGTTTGGAACAGCCTGGGAAACAATGCCTCTCAGTGTGAACAGATCTCCTTCAGTGCGCTGGCAAACTCATCTCAGAGGAATGTGGTTATCGACTAACCCATGATTTCTGATAGCAATAGCTAAAAAGAGTGGAAAAGTACTCAGTTGCCTGTGGTCCAGTAGCGCAGCAGTTTACCGATGTGCATGATAAAGTTTTTTCTATTTAAAATGGTCATAAATCCTATTGGCTCAAACACAGCATCCTGGCTGCCCAGGGTTGGGGAAACAGCTGTGGATCAAGGCCTCTGGTGGTGTAAAGTGGTGTGGCTCTGTTGATTCCAGTGAAGCAGTTTCATCTGCACTAGTTAAATATTTCATCTTGCTATATGTTACAACACTATAACTTGTATAAAGAGTACTCTGAGTTAGTGCTTGTGCTTGTGGGAAAACATTCAGATGGAAAATGTAATCATCCATTGTTAACACGAGTGTCTGGATTCAATGACTGAAAGTTGGCATCAATTTGTAAAATATAAAATAAGGAACATGCAGAATAAATACACTTGCATAGAGATTGATGCTTTTTTTTCTCCTGGGGGGGAGGCTGGAAAAAAGTACAGGTTTTGAGCCATTTCTCCAGTGAGCAGAAGGGAGCAGAGGGATTTTAGTTCTTGGAATATTGTAAAGGTCAGAGACATTTATCCTTGCCTCAGCTTGGACACTGCCCAGATTTTGGGAGTGAGCTCTTCTACTTCCGCCTCGTGTTCTGCATGTATGGTGTGTTTGCAAATTTCCCATTGTAGACGAGCCATGGGTGGGCAGAGAAGATCTCACTCCTCTGTCTCCATTACCTCTCCCTTGCAGTGGCCCAGGGCTTCCTTCCTCCAGCCTCTTCTGCAGGCTGAGCTCCTCAGGGCTTGCCAGGCTTTGGGGGCTGGGTGCAAGGGGGAAGTGTGGCTGGAACATGCTGGTAAAGTGGAGCCTGGTTGTGCTTTCACCATTCTTAGTGTATTTCAGAGTGGTGTTTTTCAAGGAATACCTGGAGGAAATCACTTCCACACAAGGCCTTTGTTAGAATCGTTGGCCAGGCTGACACTGGCAGGTTTCTGCATTGCTTAGTTTGGGCTGAAGAAATGAGATAGTAGCAATGGCTGACAAGGAAGAGAAAAATGGCCATAAAGCCAAGGAGAGCAAAGGGGAAAATATACCTGCATTGCCTGCCCCAGCAGATCCCTCTTCCACCATGTTCTTAAGATATGAGCCACTCTTGCTGCTGCTACCATTCTACAAGAGCATCCAGAAAGCCACTGAGACCCTCAGGTCTGCCCTCTGAAGCTGGATGACCGTGTAAGTGGAATCATCTGCAGCAATACCTCAGTCATTTTGTTTAGCACTCTGATTTCTTTTGTTCTTTTCATAAATGACTTTTTGAAGAAATATTTTAACTAGCAGGAAAAAGCGACAAAATAAAAATCATCATCAAGACAACAGCTGTGTAGTGTATCAGAAAGACTTCCCAGGTCTGGCACTGGCCTGGGCCTTCTCCTTCCTCCTGCCACTGTTACCTCTGCCAGCTCAGATGTTAACACTTTAACCTCATACACAGTAGGAGTAGAGAGCGAAAAAGTTCAGCTCCCTCACGTATTGTTGGGAAGGTGAATTTCCTGGGTCCCAGGCTGCAGCCTGCGTTTCAGAAGCTTTTTGTTTTGAAACAAAAGGGTTTGAATTCCTCTACTTGAGTGAGGAATATATGAAATGTAGTTACTTCGAGCAGCCACACCATGGCACTGACAGTGAAAACAGTCTCTTGGCCAAAACCTAGAGCTCATGTCAAAACATGCTACAATAGCACATTTTACTACAGCTAGGAATGTTAATGTGATACAATTAAATATTATGTTGCAAGGAAATTGCATGTCCCAAACCATTGCAATATGTATCTATGACCCTGGGGAAACTCTTTCTCTCAGTGGTGTGTTTATACTTCTGCCAATTTGCTTTTCCCATAACTCCCCTTTTGCCATTGCCCTGAGAATGTATTTCATGCTCCAAACCAATCTGTGAGGCCATGGCTGCCTCCAGTATCCAGCATCTTGCACAGGGAGGAGCTGGGCCAGCTGACTGGGTGGATTCAGGGAAGTCTGACTGATTTGTGTTGAGTGAGGGGAAGACACCTACCTTAATTCATGTGTGTCACTGCAGTATAATACCAATACGTCTTTAAAAGGTGAACTGCTTTCCTATATCCTGAAGTTTGGAGAGAGCTATTACATGGGTCAATGACAGATTTGCAAGCCAAAGCTTTAGATTAATCATTATCTGTTTCATTTTGGTAGTTCTAAGTTAGAGGAACAAAACCATGATATGGAGAATATTTAAGCAAGTCATTAATGTTATTTCACTCTGGAGGCCAGTAGGCCTGTATTTTCTTCTTCTTTATTTTCTTTTTCTTTGTCAAGTCCCATTCCTCTGTTCTGAAAACCTCCTGTTTTTCACTTACTCTGCAGGTGAGAGGAAAGGACCAAGGCGGAGCTGCATGGAGTACCTGGCTCCTCAGCCAGAAAAAAACAATTGTGACATCGCAGCAGTGTGGGGACCACCTCTGGAATTAGCTCTCCCAACATATAACGGAACTGAATCATGCTCTGACTCCTGTGCCTGAAATGACCCTTCAGGAGACTCCTGGGTTCACTGGAGTTTGGGAGCTCATCATGCTGGCTGCCACCAACCTGCCCCAGGGAAGCAGCAAAGGGAGCCAGGCTGAAGCTCCACTTCCTCCAAGGGTGTGTGCAGGGGCTGGCTGTGTCCCCATCCCGTGAAAGCTGATTCAGCCACACCAGCATCGCACAGGCAGTGATACAAACCTCAGGATATTTGTTGACACAGCCAGTGTGATTTTCATAAGCTCTACAAATCAGAGCTACTAATTTCCATTGTTTGTGGGAGAGGTGGTGGGGAAGAGGGAGAGGAAGGCTGTATTAAGGAAAAACTTGGAATTTTTTGTCCTTCTGTCAATTGACAATTTTTTCCGTGGTCAAAACTACTGAATGATTTCTTATTTTTTTTTCTACAGATGAACTGCTGCTGTGGGGAAGCAAAGCAGCTATGAAATCTGTAACACCAGTATCCCATTTTCTGTCAAAAAGGGAGAAAAAATAGTAATTTTGCCTGATCACTGTTTACAAAAGCCATTACCACAGTAATGCTTTAGTATGGGCTGTCTGTATCCTCAATACTGTCACCCAGGGAGTGAGCCCGCCCGCTGGCAGCCCAGGGGAACACACGCTTAATGATCTCCAAAACCGGATCTTCCTCGCAGCCCTCTCCAGAGCACCATTCCCTGCTCACTGATGTCTACCTGGCCAGCTCCTCAGACACTGCCTCTTCTGTTTAGACAGAATTGCGGTTTTCTTTTTCTTTTCTTTTTTTTTTTTTTTTTTTTTTCTTTCCCTCAGTTGATTTGGATCAGATCCGAAGTGCTAACAATGAGTGCATTCAGGATCTTTTTTTAGTGACACTGTGAATGTCAGCTGTGCTTCTTCCAGGAAGGGCCCTACTGCAGTGGTGCTCCTGCGCGTGGCTGCCCCGTGAGTGGAGAGCCCTCCTGAGAGCAGAGGGCTGTGCCCCATCCTGATGAAATACTTTATCTATTGTAAGCAGAATGGGCAGGAGATCCAACAGTGTGATCCTTGGCTCTCCCCTAAAACATACCAGAGAGTTGCAGGCACCTCTCCAGATAACTGAGGGTTCAATCTTTCCTTAAAATTTGCTAAATTATCAACACTTCCACCGTTTAAGATTGTGTGTCTGTTCCTCACTCCACAGAGTACAGATACTTGTTTTCTTTTCCACACAGAACAATTCAAAAGTTCCACTGCAGGATTAGTGTAAATTATCTCTTTTGGTGAGCTCTCTAGACAAAAAATTCTCTGTAAACCAAAACTGTGAGGGCAATTCCTCTATCTGTAGTCCAAGTAAACTACTTGAAATTCTAGGCAATGAGAGTGAGACTTTTAAAAATTAAGCAGAAAAAAAATTGCAGTTGCTCAAGTTTCAAAGATGACCAATGACAAGCATTTGCATTACTGGCTCTTTAGTGGTACTTTTACCTAAGTCTGTTCTGGATGTACCCCACTTCTGCCAATGTGCATAATTAGATGTACCAACTTCATGGGCTTTTTATTTCTTGACGACTTCTTGACTAATATTTGTGTTAGTTAAAGCTGTAATCTAATCGCATCTTCTGCAAGCCCATGCACATTTTTTATGCAAATAAAGGGTTAAGTTCTCACCTGTAGGCAAGGTCTGTTTGGTGACAGGTATTTAAAGAGCTTAGTATAACACAGCATCCTGCATACTGTCCTTAATTGCAATGTCTGGACAATGTGGATGTAAGTTATGTGACCACATGTTCTTCCATCCCTTTGGTTCCTGTCCAGCTCATTGCACTCGAAGCTTGAAGGTAGGGTGGTACAGAAGGCACTGGCATACATGTCTGCAGAATGCTCACTCGTGCTGCAATAATGACATTCCTGGTTGGTGTGGAAAGGAAATTCCACTCCATTGGCACTTCTGACTAGCCAAAAAGGGAAGAAAGGAAGAATTTGGCCCAGTCATCTTGACTCTGCACAATTTCTTGGCCTTCGCAATGAGGAAGACTCCTGAAGGCTGTTGGCCCTCCACCCAGCTGAGGGCCATCTCCCTGTTGCAGTCACATCAATCCAGGGGCATGCAAACCCCTTACTAAAGAGGAGGGGTAGGAAAGGCTAATGTGTGTCTAGTTGGAAATTTTGCAAGTTGATTTTTGTACTTCAGGTAGATTAACAGCAACAGATGTGAATTCCTCTATATTATGTAGCTTATTTCAGCCTCTGATTAGGTTACATCGTGTGCACAATCCCTTCCTTGACACTTGACACTGCAGCTGCCAAGGTTGGTTTCTGGACAGGCCTGTCCTGGGAACAGTGTGTGCCGTGATCTGGATAAAGGGTGCTCAGATGGGATGTGTGTCTCTGCTTGCCCCTTCCATTGCAACTTTGTTGTGGTAACCTTTATGAAAGCCAAGCCAGCTGCTTCCTAGTTTTACACAAAACACATTAATTGGGACCTCTGGCTCTGGTGAAACAGCCAACTCCTACTTGTAGGAGTTGTCTACATATGATGCTTGTCTCCACAAATTGGAGAAATTTACCTTGCCCCAGAATTTGATACAGGGAATATTAAGTATTGGTAAGTGAAAGTGCAAAAAACTTTGGTAGTGAGGCTTTCATGGCCCCATACCTATTAAAAATAGCTGCTAACAGATCTGATTTCCACTCATCAGGGTGAAAAAGACTGCCAGGAAATTCATCTGTGTCTATCACTGACTATACTTTCTGGTTGCCCTTTTAGTCAGCTCCTTGCACAAGTTCTCCCCAAGAAGTGTGTAGTGAAGCTATCTTTCTAAATCAGCTCCTCTGGAAGTTTATCAGCTACTAAAACCAAAGAAGCCCCCAACTACAAATGTAGCAGCAGCACGATGAGTGGAAATCTTTTCATGTCCTTGACATGTTTGACTCAATCATATGTCTATCAATGTATTTAATGTATATATCTGTATGATTCTTAGTACACTTTTAACAGGTACTTAAACATCTACAAATTATGTGCCCATGTTATCTTTTCAGAATTATTTAAGGCATGCTGAAAGGTGATGTCTATATCTCTTGTTATGACATCTTTTAATTTTAGAAGACCTGTCTCTGTGTTTCACAAACCACTGGTTTACACAGTGGCACTAACAATGTAAGCGCCATTGATTTTGTGTTGAGGGTCACAGTCCAAACCCTCCCAGTCTGTCCTTGGCCTGCCATGACCTCCCAAGCCCCTGAAGTCAGGAGCAGAGCTTGTCTGACTCTAACAAGAATGAAGTCCTAATCCCTGTAAGCACCTTTTCTATATAAGTCCTTGGTGCATGGAGGAGTTTGTTGCTTTAACTGTGTCTGCATAATCAGAGCAGTGTAACTCCCTCTGTGCAGATGGATGCTGCGGCAGCTGTTCCGGCTTGCTCGTATTGGTATGGCTCTGTTTATGCTGGAGCTTTTACACAGGCGCGTGCAGCAGGGTTTTTTTTTTAAATAGCCACCCAGCAAAGCTTTGATGCCCTCACCCGTGACTGTAGCACTGGAAGCATGTGCTGGCTCTCAGGTGCAGCTGACCCTGTTTGGGTCTATCAGACGCAGGGTGATGAGGATGAGCCGTGTGGAGAGACTGAGGCCAAGGGTGAGACCTGCATTTGAACTGGCAGTTGGAGGGGTGGTCCTGCTGTGTATCAGGTGGGTGTGCTGCTCAGCAGACACTCATGGCTAAAGCAAAAGAGCTTGATGCTTGCAAACCACAGATACCCAGGGTATCTAATATGTCAGGCTTAAGTGCCACTGCCCAGTGGCTGGGTCGCACTGGTTTTGACAGTCAAGTGATTGATTTCACTGTCAGCTATTTTAGCTCATTGACCTTCTGGAGGAATGAAATTGGAACCAAGTGGTTTTGTGGTTCAGAAGCATCAGTTTGTTTCCTAGCATGACAACCCTGCTGCTCTTCCCCAGGAAGGTTGCTTTCTTGGCTCATACTCTTGCAACAACAGACAGAATAGTATCAGCAGCCCCTCATGCCTCAGTTAACTCAGCTTTACATGACATTAAAGAGCATGCCAAGCCAATGAAAACGGGAACCTGAGCAGTGGTAGGCAGTAGCCATTCATCTGCTCCTTGATGTTTTGGCTTGTTTTCACTGCCATAGAGACCTCTGTCCAAGTCTGGTTGCCTCTGGCAATGGCAGGATAGATAGGGCCATGCAGACACAGTATGTGAGAAAGAGAGACCTATTGTAGTGAGAGTTTTTTTTGTGGCTTGTGCTGTCATGCAATGAAATCGTCCGTGTTTGGACAGGGAAGGGAGCAACCCTGCTGCAAGCTGGTAGCTGCGTGAAGTAGCTGGCATTGAAGGGAAGCTCTGCTTCCCCAGATAAAAGCAGCATATCACCTCAGCTTATGCCTGGTCCATGTTGATTGTGGCATAGCCATGTTACACTGGACTTTGCCACATCTCGGGAAATGATGGAAATGAACAGGAGAAAACACTGATTACTGTGTCTGTCCATATGCTCTGGTCTGTTCCCCTGCAGCAGGCTGCGAATCATGTTTCCATGGGGTATGAAGAGGGCTGGAGGACAGACAGAGCTCCTGAGCATTACATAGATCTGCAGAGCCACAGGAGAGAATGTGAGGAGTGGCCGCTGTGCCACCAGTGGTGGGGTGAGCAACTAGGGAGCTGGAACAGGTATTGCCTCTCAGGATGGCTGGCTGAGAGCTGGCTTCATGATGCGTCTGTCTTAATGTGGTACCATGCTGGGGCAAATACATTCTACTGCTCAGAAAAACTTACGAGCTCAAGCACAGCATTGTGTTAATGCAGCTCTCATCTTTCGGCATTTTGGGTCTATAACTTCTAGATAATGACACCCAGAGCCACAAAGATACCCAAGTCCTACCTGAATACTGTGTTTCATTGAAAACTGCCACCCTAACCCTGTATCTAGAGGTGCTCTAGTTTTTACTAGCATTTTCCCAGAGATGTTTTAAGTTTGGTGGTGACGCAGCACATGCTGGTGATGCCATGCTGGATGAGAGGCTTGCCCCAAGGTGCTTCTCCTAGCCAAGGAGAAGCTGTGCCATCGTTTATCATCATCATGCTGAGACTTACCTCCCCAGCTGTGGGGGCCAACATCTTTTCTAGTTGTCTCAGACTCCCTTCCTAGGCCAGGAAGGGAATTGTTTGCAGAACAAGGTTTATGAAATTAAAATGGCTGGTTGCCAATGTTCTTATCCTGAAGCTCCATACCTGGAGGCCTGCTTGGAGGGTGTGAGGCAGAGATTTTTGTCTCCTCTCTGTCTGAGAGGATCCTCAAGAGGATCCTTCCTGTGAGTCCCAAATCACTGGGCTATAAACGACCCTATGGGGGCAGGAGTGAGGGGGAAAAGCATCATCCTTCACTGTGCCTGAGAGACTGGGTGGATGAGTAGGCTGCTGTCTTTACAAAACTCATGCAAAACTGAAGAGCAGCAATAGGAGGAGTGGCGTGCCTCTCCTCAGCCAGTACTTATCTCTGAAGAAAAATGGTTTTAGCTGAAAGATGTAGCCTCAGGCAGAAGTTTCCCACCATCTGAGGAGAGCAGTGCTCTGATGGCTGGGCTATTATGTGAAAGGTTAGAGCCTCCATCCTCCACCTGCATTTTAATTGGGAGGTAAGTGCCTGAGTAGCTGAGTCAAACCTGAGCTGCTCACTGCAGTTGTGTGTTAGGAGAAGCACCTGGAAGAAACAAACTGCGGCAGGCGTGGCACGGCACAGCACAGCACAGCCTCCAGGGGCTGGGGCAGCCTGGGAGGAATGTGCAAAACTGAATTTCAGATGCAGGCGTGGGGAGTAGTTGGCACATCCTCTGGGTCACAAAGGTAATGCCTTGTCTGGCAGCTTGTGATGGGCAGCTGAATGTGGCCCCAGAGGCACTGGCAGCATCTGCAAGGCCCTGGGGGCTTTTGGCATTGCAGCATGAGGGATTGCTGCAGGGCTTGGAGCTCTGCTCTCCCTCCTTTGCAACAGGAGGAATGATTTGCCCAGTCCCAAATGTATTGTTTAATCTGCCAAGGACTGATAGGCTTGGGGTCCTGCTCTCCTTCCTTTTGAGGGAGGAAGTTTTGGCTGCAGAAGAGGTTTCACAGCAATGCCTTCTTGACTTGCAATGGATATGAGCTTTTTTAAAAGGCTCCAGGTTTAGGCATTTTCTGTAGGCCAGTGCTCCTGTACCCTGAATGCCTGAGCTACGCCTACAGGGCACCTCTCCCTTGAGGCTGGGCACCCTGCTGTATGGTGGACCCCCCCGAGCCCTGAGGCAGTGCTCAGCCCCATAAGTCCTCTCCCTGAGCTGCTGCCCAGAGCTGTTGTGAGCTTCACCTTGTGAGCCACTCACTTCTCTGAAGACATCACCTTGGCTGCTACTAGCACCAGAAAAAAAGTGGTTGGCAGTATCTGGACTTCCTTGGTTTCTTGTCTTCATTGAGAAATATCTGTGGCTGGTCACAACTGGCCATGCTGCCGATGGTGCTGCCTGAGGCTGCAGGTGATATGCAGAGGCAATGCGGTGCTTACCTACTTGGCTCTGGGGACCAGCCTTCCCTGGCATGTTTGAGTGTGCTGACAGAGTGGTAGCTTTATATCTTGAGATGTATTTTACTGGGATAATAATATTCACCCTTAAGTTCTCCTTATTATGCTTTTCCTTAGTAGGTTGCAGATCATGGCCTTTGGCTCATGTGAGGCATGCTGAGACAGAGCCAGGGAGGGAGCTCCCTGGATGGAAGTGGCTGTGGTCTGCCTCCATCAGCCAACAGCAGAGGTGGGCAGCAAGGAGTCTCCCAGACTCTGGTGTGGTTTCTGGGAGGCAGTTTCTCCCCTCTCAGGACTGAGCCTGTGCCTTTGACTTGAGCACCAACATGAAAACCCAACAGGGAGATGAGGAAAAGCAACAACAAACAGGGTGACTGGAGGTACATCTGAGTTTTGGAGATATATTTTAATAAACACAACACTGCCTTTTCATCACATCCCTCCCCTCTCCCCCTGCTACCCCAGGACACTTTTAAAGCCTGCACTGAGATGCCAGATTGCAGTTTATACATTTTGGGGACATAACTGAAAACAGATGCCGTGTTCCTGTGAGCTGCCTGCCCACACTGGCCGTGGCAGCCCTGGTGTTGCAGGGGCTGCCAGCACGTGGGGTACACTGTGGGGGCATGGCCCCCCATGCTAGCTGCTGCTGGCTGAACACATCAGCCTGCTCTTTGCCTCTCCCCAGGGCCCTGGTACTATATTTTTGGGTTGCTTTTTTTTTTTGTTTTAGTCCTCAAAGGGGAAACCGAAAGCAGCTTCCAACTTTTTTTTTTTTTTTTTTTTTCTTTCTTCAATCTCCCCTATTACCATTTGGGGAAACAGAACAGAAACAAACTCTAGTTTTTGGGAACTGGCTAAAATTAGTCTTCCTCATGAATAATGACACTCTCACCAGAAAGGGAATTAGTTAATGTTATTCTTTTTTTTCTTCATAAGCCCTGCTTCTTCCTCATGGTGCAGAGGACTTTACTGTGCATCCAGGAAAAAGGTATCCACATTCCCTACTTCCACGCACGGCAGAGAGTTGACTGCTGCTTGATTACAGGAATTAAAAAGGGAGTCAGTAACACAATAAACACACTCATCAAGCAAGTCTGCTCTCTACTTCCCTGGACTTTTTCTGCTAACAGATCCTGGCACGAGATCCCAGCGAAGCCATGGAAACTTGCAGTGCAGTTCCTGCAGGATTTAGCTGGAGGGATTGGAGACATCATGGTCCCTCTGTGGGCTCTCCAGCAACAGCTCTGATGTGCTGTGGTGAGGTTGGTGCCCATGCAGGATGTGGGGCTAGCCCGTTCCTCTGATGGCAAATAAAACCTCAGCCAGGGATGGCTGCTTATGTCAAGCTGTGCTGTTGTTTCAAGGTTCCATGAGCCTAAAGAAAAAGGGTGGTTGAAGGGAGAGGTGCCTTTTATTTATCTATTAAATAAATTAAGTTTGAGGGAGCTCTGCTATTGTGTCCCAAAGAAAAGAGGTCTGTTACAGAGCAAAGGAGCTGAAGTGTCTGCCAAAGTGTCTAATACGATTCAAAGTCTTTAGTCTTTACATAAAGAAGCTACATGGCTCAACTGAGGAGGCTGGTTAAAGCCAAGCAGCCTCTTACACTTTAAAGAAAAACTAGATAAAAGTTTCTCCCTGCCACGTGGCTGGGAATAATGGTCCTGCCTCCAGACTCCTTGAACCTGACCTGGGACGCACTAATTTATTTGCATCAACCCAGCTGAGCTGGGTTGATGCAAATAGGGAAGAGCAAAGGGAAGAGCCCTTCCTGACTTCAAGGAGGCCATAAATATGCACATTGTGAAAAATGTTGCTCTTGCTCACGCTACAGTAGAAAACAACTTGCTTAAAGAATACCTGGTTCTGAGTTGACAGGTTTTGGAAATCATCAAAGACAATAAAATCCTAAAAATCAATAAACATGTAAAATGGGGGGGGGGGGGAAAAAAAAATATCCGGTATGTGAAACCACTACATGTTTTTAAAGGGGGGATGACTATATT